>QNGE01003248.1:0-86993 GCA_008508345.1 Paragonimus westermani | reverse complement strand
GTGTCTGTCGCTGGTTCGAATCCAGCCGAAGCCCTGACTTTTCACAGTTGGGTCTCATCTAAATTCATAAATCTGCCATACTACTCATTAGTAATACAATTTCTATGCTCAGCAGTGGTGTTGGTGGATTCCAGCGTGAACTGTTTGAGAAATCCTGCCAGGGCAGTCGATCCCCTGAATCATTTGGTGTATTAATTTCGTCCATTATTAAATGGACGATCTGAGTTTTATTCGATACCTAGCGTTTCGGCAGTAGAAACGTTATAAGCTGAACTTGTACTGAAGTCGTCTGTGATCATACAGGTGAGCCAGTTTCATCCGTCTTAATAACCGTCTCCGTTCTAGGGAAGCAGTTGCAAGACGCGTCATAATAGCAACTGGAATGAGGGATATTCAGTATCAAGACAAAAATTGTTTGGGTGCTATAATTTCACTTCGTACGCTACTGAAAAGACTTTAGAAAAATGCGGGTATTTTAAAGTTCACTACTGTTAGTATTGCGTTATTTTTCCAGCTCCTACTTTGAGTGTCGCACACACTCGTATTTACATAGGTTTGCTTAAATTAGTGGCGTGTAGAAAGGAAATATGACTATGAGCCATTCAGGAGGTTTGATTCAAGCTATAGTAGATCTGTAGGAATTCAATTCAGTGAACCAGGTTCCATGTGTTATCGATAAGATACTAAGATATTAAGACCATTTTTCACATATAATCTTTCGTACACGTTGCGGCAGGACTCCTGGTAGTACCGTCCAGCACGTGCATGTGGCACGTACAAACGATTCGAAAGTATCCCACCATGACACTGCGGTAGCGACCCCCGTCGAAATGGTCAGTTCACAGCTTTTGATGGACCAGACCAACCATTACGGCACATTAAATAACACCATATGTGAGCCTCCGAGCCGATTAGCAGTCCTTTATTCGTCAGTCCGGGACCCTTCATCTTGATTTCTCCGACTGAATAACTGTACTTCACCAGATCTTACTCCAGCTTCATCAATCTTCTTGTAAACTTCAGTTACAAATAAGTTAAATGTCTCCACATTCTTACAGTCACCTTTTATGGCCCTTGTAGAGAAGGTCTATCACTACCTCAGGACGTCATTTGGAGTGTATACAGATCGCGAATGAATGTGTGCTCTCCATATTCTAGTTTGATCTGTTTCTATCAAATGTCAGTACAGTAACTTGCCCTGGCTGGTAACCTACACCTTTAACCCTGCTGATTGCTTTTAATGACATCTCAAGTGTACATAATTTTGGAATATTTCCTTCTGTTTTGTCAACTCACTCAGTTGTGCAAAGTTTGGATTTCTGTTACCTGCTTGAGACCAAGAGACAAGCCGAAAGAATGCGGACTGCCTTCTGTGCAATGCCAGTCCACTCTGACAGAATAATTCAAGTACAACATAATTATGTCTCTCGCCATTTCTGATACTGGTTCCGTAGTCAAGTCATCTACACAACTACTGGCCGCATAATTTTGTTACAATACCACCCACGCTTACCCTAAGACTACTTTAACAGAAAATACGGAAGATCTGATCAACTGAGAGTTAGTCATCTGATGGTTGAGAACAGTGGTGTTGTTTGTAGCTCGGGTTGATGGTTTTGGTATTGATATGTTCGCCGAGCTTGGCATTTAGGTTGCAAACGTTTCATCACCAGGCGAGGTGACATCATCAATGCGGAAGTGTTTCGGCGTATATTTTGAATGTGAAGATTGATCGATGCCTGCTCTTATATAGGAGAGGGAGTTGACCTACTAGCCTGGATTCTGGTTGGTCGCTTTCCGTTGTGTTTGGCCTCTGGTTCGACCCACCATTGGTTGATTTTGTCTTTTCAGTTCAAGTTGCTCTGTTTGGGTTTACCGGTATTTGGGTTCGATGGCGTTTNGGTTTCCATCTCCATCGTAAATTTAATGTCGTTGAAAATGTTGTTTAGCAGTCTATATGTCTTTAATCATTGAGCGTTTAAAGATTACGAATGTATCGTCAACATATCGTACCCAGAGTTTCGGTTTGATCTCTGGTAGCGTGATATTCTCTAACCTCTGCATGACCGCCTCTGCGATAAATCCGGATATGGGCGAACCCATTGGAGTCCCTTCAAGTTGTTGGTAGATTTGGCCATTGAATTTGAAGTACGTCGACAAACATAGCTCTGTGAGATTGCATATGTTCTCCGGTTTCAATGATTCATTCGGTCGGGAATTTTCTTCTAACAGCTTTTGCAGCGTCTCTTTGGCTAGGGTGAGGTCAATGGATGTGAAGAGTGCTGTGACATCAAACGAAATCATTGTTTCGTCTTCTTCTATCCTCACGTGTTTTAGTTTGTTCAAGAATTGTACAGCATTGCTGATGGAATGTTCTGATCCGACCAGGCTAGTAGGTCAACTCCCTCTCCTATATAAGAGCAGGCATCGATCAATCTTCACATTCAAAATATACGCTGAAACACTTCCGCATTGATGATGTCACCTCGCCTAGTGATGAAACGTTTGCAACCTAAATGCCAAGCTCGGCGAACATATCAATACGAAAATTAGTCATCTGAGTTTACACGTCGACGGACGTTGTCTAATCCCTACCCGAACCCATATTTGTTAGTCTGCATCTACGCAATTCTGGAAATCTCTCTCCACACACCATAAATACTCGATCCTCGGTTTGGACACCTGTAAAATGTTTTGTCCCTCAGTTGCCCTCCTGGCTAAAAGCAGCTAAGAGTCACTGCGAGAAAGACCAGCTCATGTGTGTCATACCTAAAATGCTGTGTGCTCAACTTCCCAGCCAGAACAAGAATGTGTACTACCGGTAGGCTTTAGCAAGAGCAACCTCTAGGTTTGTATTTCCTGTAGTTGAGGAATGACAGCCGAAATTCCCATCTGTAGGCAAATGTGACAGACTTCCAAATACTTATCAGACTAGACGTTGGCGATTAACATTAATAGTGAACGGGTCTTATGCAACCGTGGATTATGTTATAATGATGTGTTCGTTATTGCCTGTCGATTTATTCGACAAAGGTAAGTGATAAATTGATGTATCATTCGGCCACCCGGTTTAGATGGACCGTCACTGTTCCCAACGTTTACGTGAATTTGGATCAGCAAGATGGGTTTCATCTATTTTTCCGTACTTTTGTTATGCCAAACTTACTGTGGGGCATGTATGACTTGGTGTTGTCTGGCCACGTCTTCTGATACTTTGAAAGTTTAGGTCAAGCGATGACGCGGTAGACATGGCTACACTAACGTGCACGCAAACAACAAACAATAAAAAACAACATATGGGGTGTCGATTGGGCTATGCGACCCAAACCCACCTGCACCTATGGACATGTCGACATATGATTGGGCCAACATTTGTGCGTACGTGCTGTCAGTGCAACAGACGCTACGAGGATGTGCGCACACTGGCAATTACGCACGCCGGCCTGAGTATTATATACGGTCTGATAGCATGGCCGGCCGGTGACGCCGATGCTACCGGTGAGGTAGACACGCACCAACGCAAACACCAAAAACATCGCATTCGGCTTGACCCACACGTACGCAGGCAAGCACAACCGGGCTAAGCACGAACCGGAGTCCGGCAACACGTCGCTTGCTCGAATAAAATAACCTCGTCCCGTGCCTACATTACGCAAACTGTGTTAAAGGGTGTCAAGTTGCCCGCATCTCAAAACTGCAACTGTTCTCCAATATACGGTTTAGGAAATCCGTCGAATTGACGCACACAAATTCAAGAAGACGGGTGTTGGAAGTTCCATCGATTCCCCGCGCTCAACGCATAGGCAAGATGCGTCGGGTAAACAGGGAGTGGACGGAAAATGTTTTGAACCGGTGAGTGGTGTTGTTAGCCCAAGTGTACACGCTCTGTTCTTGTCTGTCTGTTTTACAGTTAATTTTCTAAAACCTTATATCAAAGAGATTCTGAAGTTCCTTCCACAGGAACCTAAACTTAACGGGGTGAAGTAAAGATGATGTGATAACCAAACGACAAAACTATTTTAACTAATGAATATTCAAGTAAAGTGCGTCTTCTCGTTGTCGTTAAAACTTTGGTGCAAAACAGAATTTTGGGTAAAGGTGTTCGAGAAAATTCTGACTGGCTACCTGAATGAAGTTCAGTATCGACGCACCCTATAGTGGCCAGGATCACGCCCTGAAATACACTGTGCTGATTCACGAATAATCCGAACTATGTCGGTATTTGCCAGTGTGTGTATATATGAGGAGAGAGAGTTTCAGTGTTTTTGCAATTTTCATTAATCACCTTGATTGTGAATGTGGAAATCCCAGCCAGCAGGAGTGCTGGGTTAGATTGGATACTGTAGGTGCTTTTTGTGACTGTTTTATGTTAGTTTCTACAAGCTACATACATTACTAACCTGGATCTTTGGATTCGCTCAGACTGATTCGTGACACTGCTGATTGAGTGTCTGAGGTAGATTAGTGGAGAGGACATCCTCTACGATTACGATGATAGTAAGATCGAGGCGGTTGCCGAGACTGTTTCTTTTGGTACTGGAACGTGATGGATAGATTGTGGTCATGGGTCACCTGAAATGCCGGGAGACAGTTTAAGACGTAGAAGCTTAGACAATTCTTAAAAACCAAATTAGACAGTGAAATCATGTCTAAGCTTGTTCGAGTTACAAAGGCAAAACTGAGTAGTGCACCGATCACTGGTGAAGTGTTCTCTGTGTCTAATGTGTAGAACATTTTCTGGATAATGCTGACCTTCTTAGTTTTACTAGATCATCTATACAGATTTTTCCCAATATTGCTTTCTGGGTGAACTCTCGGAACATAAGGGGCAAGGTTTCGAACGTGGATTCCGAATGGCGAAGCATATCTTTAGGTTTTGTATATATGGGACCTAATTTCTTTGTGATGTTCTGTCACATGAGGGGAGGTGAAGTGACTTTAGCAATCTCAAACACCACAGTAACCTCTATACCCTTGTGTACCTTTATAGTGGATTAAATAAAATGGTGTTTTAAGTTGTCCTGATGCTCACTCAATACATGGTACTTGAGGGTCGATTGTGACACATTTAGGAATTTAACTGAATATGTTTGGGAAACACCATTCTGGACGAAGAAAACCTCCTGAGATGTAAATTTCAGAGTGCCAGGTTTCATTCAATCAAGCAATCTACAATATTGCACAATAAATTACTTTGATAACAATATCAGTAACAATATGAACCAATGGCTTTTCTGTAAAACTCATACAGGTTGAACTGAAACAAGCGATATAATAGTTTGTCCTCTTGGCCTTCTGTAAACATTGCAGGCGGTTAAACGAACGATTCTTCTTTTAGTGAAAAAATGCTGACTGCTAAATTCACAAGAATCTGAAGGCTGTAATAGGGCTCTAATGGTATCTGATTTATATCAACTAAATTCCACACCTTTTGTTGATGGAAAGATTAGGCCAGTAAATATTTGTGGAGTAATGCTTAGTTGATTGTTCCTGATTAAATGATGTGCGGGGACGCAATTTTAGAGGAACTTTATGATACAGCCAACGTTTTGGTTGACATTTGCAGCAGCGTGCATTGTGACGCGTTCTTGGTTTCAACAACCGTCTTTTCAGAGTCATCTGTGGGGATAGAATATTGCTGGATCAACTCCAAGTGTCGCTGTCCGCGAAGTTTACTAAAATGTGGCTTGATTACACCAGGGCATGCTTACTACTGAGAGTAGTCGGGGCTATCACAGCAAACCTCCTGAGTAGGTTAGTTAAACCTTGATAGAAGCTGGTGTTTGTTACACGTATAGGTTGCTGTAAATCATCTTTAAGTTCTGAGGTTAACTGCTCTAATCAGTAGTTTGTTTGAACTGAGCGTTGCCATTCCCAGTTCTAGACACGCGTTTGTTCAGTGACCCTCATAGCTTTAGGTACACTGGACTGACTCCGTGTTTGCCGCCTAAATTAACTGTGCTAGCCTATCGTAATCCGTAGGTTAGTGATAATATTGTTTACAGACGTCCTGGTGGAAAGCAAATTCAGCAGTCGATATGATGGCCAATAAAGTTTGATAAACATGAACATGTAAGTGAATCTCCCAGATTCCCAATCATACTATTAAGTTCGGCTGTTCAAAAATGTTTACGTAACAACCGTCAACATTCCACCGTAAATGAACAACCCGGTTGAGATTCTTGATATGTGAAGCCAGCCTCAAGAAACATTTGAACGCAGTCGGTTTTCCTCTTTTATGATTCAAAACTTAATACTTTCCATCATTTTCAGGAAATCCCATCTAAACGCCTTACCTTCACATGAAGGTCGTAATCCAGAATTACCTGCGAAGTAAACTTACGCAATTGAACCAAATATCGGGTTGCCCTTATTCCAAAACCTTATTTGGACATCGGTTGTTGGTTACTATCGATACGTATCTGATCTTGAGTGGAACCTCATTCGTTGCCTGAATCACATGCTTTTAATTAATCCAATACCTTAATTTTAGTGGAAGAAGTCGATCATTCGATACGTTCAGTCAAACTAGATTGACGGGTTATATCTTCCTAAATAACTTGCTATTCTGATCCTCAGTCAGTAGCACTTCTTAGGGTTGCTTATACTATCCCAACTAGTTTTATCGTGGTTTTGGTAGTATATTACACTTCAACCATTTGTTCTCTGGACACTTCAGCTGAAGTGGCAAACGTGTCCGTTAATTCCACGCCACACGTGCATTCCATCACGTGTTCCGACTGCTTGTGACCTCAAAAATCTGGGTTTCAAATAAACCTCTCGTTTCTTTCCTCTCGTGACTGATTTCAACCCCATAAAAACTAAAATTCAGTAGCAAATGAAAGATCAAAGCAGTGAAGTCTGCAGATAAATTTACAACGAGCAAGTAAAATTACGCAAGATGTACCTTGTAGAGACATTTTGGTCAGTCACGTCGATTACGATGCACGGACAGGCAGGCTCAGCAGGCATACATTAATTTAAATAGGTGTAAAATGGGAGTGAATCAAGCGCCACAGCGAGAGTAGCGTAAAACTAATCGTGAAGCGTTGAAACAAATGCTCCAACTTTAAACAGGTCAAGTAGGGGACTACCCATGCGGACAGTAGCGTTCTTACAATGAAACACGCGGAGATAGACGGAAGTTAATAGGTTAAGTGAGAGTAAGCTTCACATTAGAGAAAGAAATAAACCTACGTGCATGGCATAACCAAAACACAGCTGAAAATAACAAACACTTGACGACTAACACAAATTCATGACTACGAACTTAACACCATGATAGTGGTAGGTTGACTACCATTTGTATCCGTACACAAAGAGAGGGTTTATAACAACGTATAGCAATGGCGTCAACAAAAGGTAAATCATACCTACCAGTTGGGCTATGTGGCACACGAAAAGCCTTTTCCGCCTGAATTTCACCTCCCGTTTCTTTCAAATATCTTGTGATAGAAGATTGGGCGGCTCCAATCTTGCTGATCACGAACCACTTTGGAATGTGCTCTGAGACCCGTTTCAGGAATGTCCTCATCGTTTGGCCGGTGTACTTGACTCCACAAGTACAAGTGAATCCTTAACTAATTTTGGATTTGGTGGATGAGTTGTCTGGGTCTTTCTTCGGTGTTCAGAGCAGCCATGACATCTGGTTAGTCAGCCTCAATTCTGCCGCGTTTTACGCAAATCTGAGAGCACATTTCAGCCTACTTTGGATGAAGCTGGTTACATCCTCACCATTGTATGGCAGTTTTATATACACAGGTTTGCTGGAAGCTGGTTCTGTTATTGAACCTCTCGACCTTCCTCTAGCGTGTTTCGAAATGTAGTGTACTGGGTATCCGTTGTGCACCACTCTTTGGTGAATAAAATTTAATTCTTCCTCGATTTTCTCGAATGAGCAAATTCTGCGAATTCTACTGTACATGGTTCGAGCGAGCGTTGTGAATGCAAAACTTTTGAAACGAGTAGATTGCCCTATCTGAGCGAGCGTTCTAAACGCAAATAAAAGAGTTTGATCACTTCTGAGAGCGTCCAGTTTGGACCTGAAGCAATAGAAACTCCATACCTTTTACAGATTAAGATGTCTTGATGTCAATTTAAGATGTCTCAGGTGAGTGAGTCAAGACAGGCTAACTTTCTTCACTCCGTACACCCGGCATTCCTGCGTCCTCTCACTGTGTGAAAGCCAAACCAGCGTGTGTTTTTCAGCCCACCCCAGTGCGTATTAGCCGTACGACTTTGTTCGACGTCAAGACCCAGTTAACCTAATTGGGACGTTTTAAACTGACATAAAGTGAAGAAGGTATAGACCGTATGGCATTTCACTATTCACTAACAGCTTCACGTGTAGTCTCAATGAGTTGATCCGAATTTGGCAATCAACATGACACACAAAGTTTTACCCAAGTTACTTTCTGCACTCCATTGAGTAGTCCATCCGATGGATTGCAAAGCTTCCACTAAGTATATAGAAGTACTGCTGATGACAACTGACTTACGGACCCCCAGTTAAGCGAGCAAAGTCTGGTCTGTTTTGGCTTGTCATCATTCGAAGACAAGTTGTGATCAAACAAAGGGATGTGCGCCTGCGAACTTGTATACCCACATTCTGCTTAAAAATTATGTGTATCTCTAGTCACTTTACTGTCAGTGTTGCAAACTGCACTCATACCAGAGTCCAATTATTGCTTGTCACATGTCTGTTAGTTTTTCCCTATAATACGTTCTTGTTACTGTACCCCCGTGCTCATGGTATCCACAGTTGGCTGTCAGTGTTAATGCTCTTGAGTCACCTTGTCTATCGCGGTTGATAACAATGGCCAGAGGTCTAGGTGCAGTAGGAGATCATATTTATTCATGCACACCAAACACGAGTGATGAAGAAGAACAACGTCTCAGCAACAGTTTACAAAAATACAATCACCCGAAAGTCTTCATTAACTGGCATTCGAAGTAAGCGGGGTGTCAAGAAAAGATGACATTTGTGACGTATTACTTAACTTCTCATACGGATCAGACAATTCGCTGTACTGAGCAATCCACCATCTCAAACTTCCAATCAAGAGTGCTTACAATTGTGCAGAAGTGAATACGTTGACTGAGACTAGAAAATCACTGCTGCCTTGGACAAATGAAAGCATTCTTGCGGTTTATGTTTCCCGCGAAATCTACAACTTTACGTGTTACTGCGCGGACAGAACTAGTGGAAGGTTTCAAACAAAACTAGATAAGCACATTTCGAAATGACTAGCGGATAGTATTTTCAAAGAAACGAAGGAATTCCATTATCACTCCCACACGGTCTCTTTGTCGATTATCAAACGCCTGTTAGAGACCGGATTTAAATTCAGCGTTCAATGTGATTATGCAAGGTAAAAATTATCGATTTTTCAAATCCCCGAAAAACTCGGTAATTGCTAAGCTTCAGCCACAACTTTGCACGCAGAAGTAACTAGCTGCAACCCCGGGACTGCTGTGAGTTTAATACACACACAACAGCAACACCTCTGTTTTTTTATTTGCAAAACGTTTGCATTTTTATGCAGATTTTTTGTTATATTAGTTCCCGCGTCATGCAACTGGTGGGAGTGTGTGAAACAGATTCGTTTAATGGAGCACTTGTCCCTTGTTCAGTGTTCCAGTGTGGGAATGGTACAGAATGATTCTAAAGCTTCAACGTTCAAAATTTTAGCTGGCCAGCGAAGACCATTCACCGATTTTACTGCTGACCGTTTTGTCAGATAACTCCGCGCCATTTTGCATTAATTCATTTGTAGACGCGAATTGTGCAACCTGTTAGTAATCGACCACAGCAATGGGGACCTTAATTTCTACACTGTTCAGTGTAGTCGACTATATGAAAAAGTCTGGAAGGTCACATGCAAGACGTTGGCCTTTTAAATCAAGTATTATCTTAGTCTCATGTTTACGGTGAAATTATGGTGCCTCGCTTAAGCCAGATTGATGGCAACCCTTTACAGAGAGCAACTAGATGTTAGTGGATTTTTCGGACTCTGACAGGTTCGGCATTATAGCCGAATCAAGCAGTGTTTGCAGCTTCTTTTTATCGACCAAACTGACACCAAACTCAAATGATTTACAGCGCTTAGGATGAGGTGAAATTGCGTAATCTGACCCTATTTGAATTAAGGTGATTACCACACGGACAGAAAGATAATGAGTATTGACAAGTGATCAAACAGAAAGAATTTCAAATTTCCTGTCAGCTTTAACATTCAGATAGGCTTTCATACAAGACGTGTGTAAAATGATCACTAGAAATTAACTTCAATACTGTACTTTGAATTCAACATTGGAGCATATTATTGTCACGATCTCGATTTGAGTCCTTTAGAAAATCCATTAGAAAGGAACCGTATTGACCATTTAGGTCATTTTGTGCGGTCGGAATACTCAGTCTTCAAACCTAAGCGCACTGGCAAAGTAAAGCTTCAATCAAATTTATGAGTTGTCCAATTTACTTGACACTATTAATCCGATCAGGATGATTTACTAACGCCTCACTTTGGTCTTTGGGATCATCCGACCGTCGATTCGTTGATTGCAATGTCGCTGTAAAACGTGCTACAAACCATGAACAAACGAGTTTACACCATACTTTCTTCTGCCGATTTTGTTGGTTTGTTAGCAAACAACTTGAAGTTTGGATATGTGGTTTGCTCACAACCAGTTGATAAAGACGGACACGGTTCACCGCTTATTACTGTTTTGTACTGGCTACACTCGGGGAAACGTGAAATGATGAGTACGCATTATTGCGACACAATCTATATTCTATGACCAGTTTTGTTCTTGTCCAGACTCTTCAGACGTTGGAAACCTGAACGATGTTAAACAGGACAACCGTTTGCCTTGCAAACTGAAAACGGTCTTTGCTCAGTTGCTAGCGCTGTAAGCATCGCTTGGGACAGGACAATCACTCGGCTGCTGAAGGTCATGATGACGGTCAGTATCTTGGAATATCAGACCTTAAACCATTAGGCAACCATCAGCAGCACACAGTCGAACAGTTAGCTTGTTTTAAATTGTCAGGATGAGAGAAGCAGGTTTGTTAGGGTTACCTGGTCTACTCATTAACTCTACTCACATTTTTTCACAAACCAGTTTATCAGGGTCGTCATAGGTGAAAAGTTATCACTACGTCCTTTATCTTCAAGCAACTGATTGTGTTATGCAATTCTGACAGCTGACTAACCCACCGTCAATTTTGTTGGAATCCAGTAGTTTTTATCATATCCGGAGACACTAAATTATGTTTGACTGTATTCCTTCGAGTCAAACATGGAGTGGGGCAGAATATCATGAAGCTGCGATGACATACTAATAACAAAGGGTCAACACGCCTCATTCACGATAAGACCACACGTTTCTAGAGGGAAACTGCAAACCCAGTTTAGTTGCCTTCTAACTTCGCTGCGATCACTCGTTAAACATATTTCTCCGTTCGCTCCTGGAACATCGCAGCTAATGTCGAACGAGTGGGTTTTAAAAATAGGCAACCAATTTTCCCTATGAGGAGTGTTCAGGCTGTCAGTGTGCACAGTACCGCTGAGAGAAAAACAATGTTACTCCTGTACTGGCTGATCTCTGTTATTTTAGCACATTCACTTGTGAACCTGACAGATGTTAATCGGTTGGTTCCATAACAACACCTGTGAAACTGTAGAATATATTTCCTTTTACACGGAAAAAATACGTACGTATTACGCCAAATTTACGTTTGGAGCTCTCAGTAAGTCTTCATAAGTGATTAAACCCGAAACGGATAGCAGTCCTGCACTGTTACCCAACCGACAAATTCACGAAAATGTTAACTATGGAGGGTGTGACATTTTAAAATTGCCTTAACAAAAGCGGTGCCAGAACGCGATTACCAAGCAGTTTGGAACTGCATGTTACACTCGCGGCTTGTCAAAGTCGTAAGTAGATTCGCAGATTACTTTGCTTGTAACCGGGAGTTACTGTTTTCCATCTTTTCCTTTCCACTGTGGGGAACTTCCGGGGATCGATATGTTACAGTCTATCTGGTTTCTCCCGAATCGTTCTGAAGGTTATGTACGCCTACCCAACATGTTATGCCATAATGAACTTGTACTTATGTACAGTTTCGAAAACACGGACGAAATTATGGACACGGTAATGATGTACATAACTTTTGTACGAACTTCAACGTGAGGTTTTTGGTAGTTCGTTTTTCAATATTACACGTCTCAGTAACTCGGAAATATCCTCAGTAGGCGGAAAAGCAACTATCATTTGTACGGGTTGGTTAGCAGAACTCGATAGTTTCGACAAGTTTGATGTACGCTCGTTACGTGTCCTCAAAGTTCAATGGTGGCAGTTCTTTCGGTTACATTAATAACATTTTCCATTCACACTTAGAAACCATATTTACCTTGACAGCATCCACACTCACCCTGCCCGAAGAAAACCGTGTATGTCCACAAAAAACGTTTACCTTTCATCGGATGAAGTAGGAGAAAACGGCCTTGAAGTATTATGTACTGTAACTCTGCGGTGGATACTTCCATCCATTCTATCCCGTAATTCCCAAAAAAAGAAATGTTAACGGAAATGCAGGTCAGGCTGTCAGGTTATTGGCGGCAATTTGACCTACATTAGAAAATATTGTAGTATGTGTTCCGAACGTCGGACAGTCATTTGGCAGGCGAGACGTTAGTAAGTACTTTTTTGATGAGGAAAAATATGCAGTTTCTGAATTTTCCTGCAGGATCAATTTGGTTTCAAAGTATTCAGCTAACGATTGTATTTTATACTCGGTATGTAGGTACCATCAGTAATCGTACGGTATCTCTCAGTTGAGTGTTCTGTGTAGCCTTTACCGTACTCGGGTTATCATTCTTTCAACTGAGGGTGCTTTTCCGGAAAACAGAACGCAGTCGGCGCTAACGCTTATGAGATTTGTTCTTCAACTCTCGTACAATTTAGACTGTTGTATTTTAAAAATCCGTTATATTCATTGTTGTCCACCACGGTTATCTTTCGGATGAAAACGTCTGAGGTATGGTGTGCCGGCTCATAATTCACTTGTTTGCAGTTCTACAGAATATAGGGTGACAACAACCGACAGTTGTTTACACGATTCACGAAGCGTCCTCCAAATAGCTTTGAGATTGGCCAAACGGAAGGTGTCACTGGCTCACTTGTAGAGTTCTTAGCTAACAGCCACCGATAAATCAATATAATGCATCTCACATCTGGCTTCTAATCGACGTGTACTCATCAAGTAGCTTGTATCTCATGAGGTAGTTCAGAATCGGATGGTGTGGTTTTGAAACTTATAGTTGTCTATGTATCAGTTATAATTGGTCAGGTCTTCGGAGCTCTGTAACGTGTAAACAATGTGCACATTTACCGAACAGTGAGATTAACGATAGTTTAGCGCTAAACTGAAAGACAAATGGTGTTAGTAATTCACTCCGAGCGGACCAAAAGTTGAAACTATTTTGGCAGATTTTCGTGGTAGGTTCGTACGTCCTAATCAATAACTATTTGGTTCCCGTAAAGTGTTTGTACTTGATTTTACATCCTGCTTACCTTATTTCTCACATTTCGCTGGTTTTCCACCTAAATCTTATGAGATATAGGCAATCTGTTGAAATTTCTTTTTTTAAGTTTTTGAGTAAAAGATCGGGCAATCCGACAATGCATCCAATTTTTGTTGGATGTAACGGACTGCAACTCTCCGAAGCACTTGGGTCGTAAGGATATTTTCCCGGATGTAAATGATGCATTTGAACACTGGTGTCAACTGAACTGAGCCAGTCTACAAGTTGCTTTAGCTTGTCGAAGATAGCACACACGAATCTTTCAAGAAGAGTCAGTAAACAGTGGAGATGAACATACTAGCTTGCATTTCTAAAAGACAACGTTCATTAACCGTTTTCTAGTATATATTACCAACGTTGTCACAGGGCTCACAACGTACTCTTATCCCTGAAAACCGGTTAAACTGTTTCAGTGTTCACTGTTCTGTGAATAGCTGAACGGACATTCCTTCCACTCATGCATAATTATTTCTGCAATTGGACATCCACTACAGGACTTCCACATACTTACCAGTAACAGTCAAAGAGTTATTCTTTTATACACGGGCTTTACATAAGTAGGGTGGTATATTAATAATACTGTGTGCTGGTTCTCAAACATACCACCAAACTTTGCGGCGAGAGCTATAATCTTTAAGAGGTCAGGGCTGTGTGTGATCAGCTATTACGGGAGTGTCAACTGGATCTGCATTTTCTCTCAACAACTATTCCACACATCTACTGGTTTTTGTTCTCGTCTAACTGTAGATTGGTTTTCTGCACTGTTACGCACCTCCTGCTTGGATAATTGTTAACTGTTGCTATATCGAACGCCAGTATAAAGTTTTGCAGATAGCTTTAGTTTGTGCACGTGATAACTTTCTCCTTGTAATTAGGGACGGTCCGACAACTACCAACGCGAAAATGCGGCCGCGTAGGTATTTGATCTTCCTATTATGTAAAACTATCAATATGAAACGATACTGGCCGGTTACATTTCATGTCATTCACGCTGAATTGGGCTCATTCTGCTCGGCCTTCTTTTTCGTGAGCAGTCGGATTAATTGATGTCAGAGAATTCTCAAATCGAGATGTGTACATAACTGTATATTGGGTTCTAGGCACATGGGTTGGAAGAGATCATTTCCAATGTCTACCAAACTTTGTTTTCATATTTCTGCCCTGTCTGTCTCACATCCACATACATCACAAAACGATAGCTGAATATACCTCAACTATATTTTCTGTTCCAGTGGACATTTACTCTGAATGGGCTTAATTGAAACGGAGAAGTTGAGACATCACCAGGTTAGCATCCTCGTGACTAGGTGGAAACCAGCGCTCTGCACGCCCTTATGGAAGCGGGCGGTTATAGGTTGCCTCATCCTAACATTGTGTTTCATCTCGTCAAACATTGAACTTAATTTTTAAGACGATTTGGGGAAATAGGTAGTACAAAAAATTGGCCGGGTAACTACATCATGCATTCTATTCGGTCGCGGACACTGAAAAAGTTGAGGCATACGTAAACGGTTGGAGAAAACAATTCCACAACTGCCAGCTTATTTTAAACCCCGTCTACCCATTGCCAAGCAAACCAGAATATGTGAAGGTTCACATTTAAGTCCCTGTGAAAGCGAAACCAACATCTGTGACGATTGGTTAACAATACCTCAAGGTACTTGACAACCTTCAGTCAACGTGGCTAGTTGATAAGATGAAATTATGAAATGGGAAGGCGTGTGTGTCTGGTCTGAGGGGTGTGCTTAGTATCTGATGAAGCCGAGGTTCCTCTGACAGTGATTTCAGAGTAGCTCACTGATTGGCACAGTTACTCCAACGGAAGCTTCTTTGTCCAGGTTTTCCATCACTCCGTTTTTCTGCACTCAACGGAACCTACAGTTAAGCAGGCGGATGCGGTGACGAATAAACAAAGAGGTTAATCAGGATTCCCAATCAGCCGTTGATAAGCGGCTTCGTTCCTTCATTAGACGCCTGATGCAAAACTGTGCTTTAACTCTTTCCTGAAAGTTAATTCAACAAAAGATGAATGATGATGATACTACTTCATAAAAGATGAAAGACAGCTTTCTGAATGCAATACAACCCTCAGTAGCTTTATCTTCAACTGTGCAGTTTCGGCTTTTGCAAAATTTCTTGGCTATGAGCAACGGTGCTTTAATCAGAGAGCTTCTATGCTGAACCAACTGGGACTAAAGGAACTTAAAATAGTGCACTGTTCTTATGCTATTCGAGTTTTGCTGTCGATTCAGAATTCTACACTAATAGTGCATCGAAGAAAACCGGTGCGTTTTGCAATGACGTTCACATGTGAAACGGATGTCGGGATGTCGATAAAGAGGCTTAATGCAACTGATAATTCAACCGTACCTGATGCAAAGTCCACGATGCAATGGTCAATAGAGTTGCTTCATAAAACCACGACCGGAGTTCAGCTGAGGCAGTGACAACTCCAACAAAAACGGAATTGGAGTATAGTGCATCTTCTCAAAAGGAGCTCAATAAGACATGCACGGGCATGCGAGAACCGCGATCACTTGCGATGAACGTTCGTTTCTCATTAAACTCAGGGAATTGGCGTGTCATCAGACTACTAACCGTGTGTGTTATTCCAATCACAAATTCATGTTTAAACCTTGATTGGCCATTTTGTACTGGTCTACTCTGAATTTTGCATGAAACCCTTTCCGAAGCGTCGCCGTGCTTTATCTAGGGACTTCCGAGGTTGAACTGGCAACCCATCCAACACGCTTCCATGGGGTGAACGGATAACGTGAAATTTGCACACAAACTAAATAAGCTGAGCGTTTGGACATGGCAATTTGATCGTGTCTAGTGGCACGCCACTTGTTCAGCGGTCAAGATGTTCTGAAAGTCAAGTCCAGAGAGTAAGAAGGATAATCATCACTGACGTACATTACAGGAACAAACCTCGATTCTAATGCTTTGTTGGAAACGAAATGTCTTTCTTTTTGGTAGCCCAAGCTACAACTTACAAACAAAGTTTGACTTATATTCGACTTTCAAGTAAAGTAATCCGAGTCAACTAATCAAATAGGTTATTGATACAAAAGATCTGCTTACCCTGACAAAACTGAGTGTTTCGTTTAAAAGCTACTCACGTAGGAGTCGTGTTATCCCGCTTTTATCCCCAACTAAAACAACCATATTTCTATTGTAATACATAAATTGTCCAAATAGCTGGTTTCAACACTTTCCAGTAGGATATATAAGGTAACTCACCGAATCATTGATTGATCACTAACTGAAGGTTTGTGTGCGTTTTAATATGCACTTGTGTAGTACAGTTAAACAACCGGATACTTGCATGTATTTTCACAACTGGATACTCCCCTGAACGTAACTATACTGTCAGCTCACGCCGTTTTTAGTAGGAAGTGTGCGCACCTGAAAAGAATAATCAGTGTCAGACGTCGTTTGCAAATGAAGGGTTTACAATCATGCAACGAAACAGGCTGTGTAATCTGGATCGTATTTCAGGCTTCATGTGTCCAACTCACGCTTAAAAGGTGCTTTCGCTCGAACCAATGATATTGCATTCGGACCAGTTAAAATTGATACAAAAACAAGCACTGCTCTCCCCTCTTTCCGGCAGCTGATATGTAAAAAGAGAACGTGTGCGAGGTGCTTGTGCTGCAGGAACAAAACTCGGCAAAGAACACAAGATAAACGGCCAAGAATCATCACGATTTATTACGCCTGAACTATATAACATAAAGTCCTTCGATCCGTCTATCCAATAAATTCACGGAATAACTCTGAAAAACGCACTGGTTCTCTGGAGGTAGTAGACAAGCGCCGAAGATAAATTACTTGCACATCGATCGGTCAATTCGTCTTCTACGTACATGTCAACCCGCTCAATGGCCTAGCTCATGGACCTCATCAATGTTCACCTTAGTTGATGCAAAAGGTAAAAAGATGGAGGTGAAGGGTAGATGGGGAACGAGAAGCAAAGTTTGATTTGTTAGGCGATACTGTGATACTATACTGCCTGCGACAATCGCAAAATCATCCGTGTGTAGATCTGAGTTTCGTTCACCACAGGTGGTTATCTTTTAACCAGACTCAGTAACAAGCAATAGCTGCACCTGTTAGTTCTTCCGTGTTGGCCATACAAAATTCTCAGCGTCCTAAAATCACGATGACACAAGCACACACCCGTACGAACACACAAAAGCGCACACAAGCGCTTCTGCAACTGAATTTGGATCGGGTCAACTGTAACAGTCGGGATGTCGGCAATAAATTTTCCAACAACAGAGACAGTGAAACAGTTAAGCACAACTAAGCGGAAAAAGGAGTTGATTTTTCATAGGCTAAATATGGTGCACAAGTTTGGCTCCGTTGCTGGAAGTGCATACAGGATGCAAAAATTCTAGGATTTTACTTCTGTTCAATTTCTGATTTGTGAACAACCCAAGATATCTTTGCAATCTTAAGAATTGGAAGGAGCAGTGTGATTTGAATTTGTTGGGTTATTTTAATTCAGTATGTCTCATCCCATGAAGCATCTACTGGGCAATCGTTCACGTAGGGGAAGTACTGGATGAGGTAATACGCGTTGAAGATATTAGACAGGTGACGATTTTGTGGTCCAGCTATGCAACGTGGTTACCTGTGGTTGTTATACTTGATTTCTATCCTTTAGAAGGTCAAGTGTTTACTCAGATGATTTCATTAAAAATGAAACTAGTTTAAAAATTAAACTTCCTGTCGATTACTTTTCGAGATTCCGGTTAGCCAACTGTTTTCGGAAAAGATGTACAAAGAGAGAGGTGTTATAATAATGTATACTGTTCAACCCTAACTAACCTCAGACGAGCAGTTTGGACACTGTTTGGACCTACTGTGTGGTGGTTGTTGGAGAGAGATTTTTAACCAGCATTAATTCATTTTACAAGTTGGAGTCGTTATCTACTCGGCCATTAATTCTATTACACAGCAGGTTGCCAGTTAGGAGCCGTTCAAAGCTATTTCGGTTTGATAATTTAAAAAAAGGGAAGGGCTAGACCATTAAATTCCGGTTTTGGGTTGAGTGTTATGAACCACCGTAGTCACTGCTTTCTTAGTTTTGAGACTATCATCCTTATAGGTAGGTAATCCGGAATTATCTGCATCCAATTGGGTGTGATTACGTATGCATCACTGCACGTTTCTATTCGAATTCCGTTAAAGATTAACAGCTTTATAATCAATTCGCTTTCATTATATCTTTAGTGGAACTATAATTCACTCAGCCTAAGCCGCGCTCTGCCACCTTTGAACTGCTGTGTTGATTTTAAGCTGCGAACCTTGCAACCGCTCACTGCCATCTTCTCGTATTACGGTCGTTTACACATAAAATCAGCGGTTTAAGTTAAGTTCTTCTGACTAATACGTCTTTCTTACCGTTCGTAACGACCGATGAATAGTAAACTCTGTGGGATTACTTTTACGTTTAGTGACATTTAGCTCTCCGTAGGATTAGGACGTTTGAAAATGTGTAGGTAATGATCACAGCACAGCAAGTGCGCAGAAGTCGTTTTGCCAAGAAAATTACATGGACAAAACAAACGACGGGTCTCCTATTCCCACAAGCTTGATTTAGCAAAGTATCAGGCTAAAAGTTCTGTTTTGCGCAAAAGGTCAGACAGTCAACAATTGTTCTGGAAAAGAGGTTCAGTGTCTGTCTGACCTCGAACCTGTTCCCGAAATCACGTAGGCGGTTAATTTTTGGGTGTAATCAACAAGATGGGATGAGTTGTCATCTCGCTGGCTAGTATTCCGTTAGAATGTGAACAAAAAATGCTCTATTACACAATTCAACCGGTTTTGGTCAATATGACAGTCCGAACAGCTGGACACTAACCAATACAGCCCACCACTGATACAGAACGCAATTATCCAACATTAACCACAACGAGTGTAGCCAACAAAACGCTGCGGTTTGGTTATAGTTGAAGAGGTTAAACGAGAACTCTTAATCGTGTAGCATGACAAATCGATTGCACATTCACAAGTGACCGGAATGCACGAAATGTTACTCACGAGCACACCACACTACTTATTCATCCCCGGTGGCATGTTCAAGAGATATTTATGTTTGGAACTGCGCTGGTTGGCACGAAGAATGACTAACAAAATTCTAATAATATCGACGTGCATAATCTGCAGAAGCTTACGGTTCTTGGATAAAATGTCACTGTTTTGGTTGGAACTGAGGACATACAAGGAATAAACAGCCGAACAATTTTCAACCGGCCATTATGGTCGTCACCAAGGTAAGGCGTTCGCTCCCAATATCACATCGCCAATGATACATGCATCTATGTTAATATTCATCATGATTGGACTAATTAGTGTTGATTAGGGGAGTGCACACAAATCTGCATGCTTCTGCCCCTGTTGCTTGAGATGCTGTGTTGTTTACTTGAAGACATACAAGGAGTATGGCTATGAAACTTTTCCTACTCGTGAACCCACCTAAACTGCTGTAGTTGAATGTATTTTGCAAAGCTTCTGTATAGTATTCATCAGAGACAGGTATGCTCAGGGTTGGGCCCGTCAGACCGACACAATCCATGACTTTAGACCTAGATTCACTAAAACTGTTCAATCTCAGTGGTGTTGAAATTTGGTAATTCATTTCTGAGACTTCTGCTGTTGACCCTGGTCAAGGTAGATGTTCCATTAATTAAGAGAGACTAGCTGGGAACCAATTCGATAGTGTGGCTGTTCTGTGTGTTCAAGATTGATTATCCGTTAAAAAATCACCAATTTTCGACACTACCTCTGTGTATATGTGATCGTGTGTGCGTGACGCCACTGACGGACCAGACTGGGAAAGTCTGCCGGAAATGACCCATGTAGCTTACACCGCGTTTAGTCCGTATGACTTTTCCATGTGTATTCAAGTGTGCAGCTAAACCTATCCACACAGTAGAGAGGTTGTTATCCTCACTACGGTCAGTACTTATAGGGTCTACTGACCACGAGCAATTTCACGTGAATCCAATCACTGTGCGACCTGAAACCCTGGATTTAGGTCTAAACGACGTTGTGGTGTTTGGTTAATTCACGCGACGCGAAGGCTGTGTCACGTCCTAGTTTTCTTAGATATAACAACCCCCTCAGTAGAACGGGTGTATCTTCTTTGTCAGGCAATTTTAACTTCTGACTTCGTGGATGTCTGGCCGACTGTTGTACAGTTTTCACCATACGGGGCAAAAGAGACTCGACTTTACCGGTTGACTTGCTTCATATTTTTGTTTGGGTACGTTGAACCTCATGCGGTTCAGTTCTAACTGAATTAATCGTTCGCGGTACATAAACCCGTGAACCACCAAAACATGTTTATGGAAGGGTGTTTGTGACAGACAAATCTCTTCGGCTATAAGCCAAGTAACCCTGAATCAGTGTACACTCAAGAAGGCTTTGTAGTGATCGAGGCCTGTTTTGACGATCCCTGTTGTTAGAGGTTCTTACTGACTCACATTCACAACGTAAGTTGTGTGATCACGATGTGTTTTGTAAAGATAGTGCATATACATCCAGGTAATTTGTGACTCACTATAGTCTTTCTTGACCAGACCGGACGGATTTTGGAGGGGTATGGTTAACATCTTACTACCTAGGTAAATCTTATCTTCTGGAATGGAACTATTCAGTAGTTAGGCTTGAGTAACAGCTGTGATGGGCAAACAGTAACGCTATTCATCTCGGCCGACCACTAACTTCGCTGCGGTATCCATCTTGGACTCACCTGTCACAGTGACCAAAACCAGTGGACGTCTGTGCCTAACCATCATCATAAATGGCTTGTGTTGGGCAAACTCTAGTTTCACTCATCCACTTCAGATCCATTGTAAATCCATAGGAGTAAGACCAGTGAGTGAAAACCTTTGCGATCTAGCTGTCAGCAATGGGTGATCAGATTGTAGACTAGTATGAAACTGAAACTCTTACCTCGTAGAAACGAAGGTAGAGAAAATTGAACAGTAAGATGTAGGCTGGTAAGAAAGATGTTGCAAATATAGGACAAGAAGTGTTACACCACAGGAATAAAAAGTATTATAGTCTAAATAGAATGAGGGAGAAAAAGATGGAAGAATTGTTGTGGACAGAAAATGACGTAGGACCGCCTTCATACAATACACCGACAAAGTTGAAGAGACGAAGAAGTGGAAAGTCATTGTTTCTGGAAAGTAAAGTAGGCGTTTGAACCTTTTGAACGTCCTTCCGAACCGTATTTCTTCCGACAGTCCGGTGCAAATTCAAGTCCCCAAGAATATAAAATCGATGTTACAAGGTGAAAGACTTACTTGGATTAAATCCTGTTATCACAGTTTCTGATCAACAGGGTTTTATTTATTCGCTTTCCATTGCCCATAAAGCCGACTGCGCATCTATCGAAGGGGTTAACTTTTGACCAAAGCAACTTGAGCGGTCGTATTGTGCATCTATTCACACAACGTCGATTTTACTAATGGAATGACAGCGGGTTATGAATTAGTCAACGTTCTTTGGCCAAAGAACTTTAACTAATTAAACTTCCACTCAAAACGTTACAAGATTGGTCAGTGTTGACCGGGTGGTTCCCGTTAACTACGGATCTACAGTTGCGTTGAGGACCGATTTTATGGCGCCTGTCTCCATCCATGTTGGGCGATATTTGCCCGTTTATCCGGATAAGCGACGAGTCGTGCGACCACGTTGTTTGATTAATAAACACAAACAAAGTAAACCAGTAAACCGACACACCACTCTGAATAAGTTGTGTGTCAACACTTCATCCTCCTGAGTTGATGTGGCAACGTAGGAACCTCTCAGTAAAATATCCGGCCTGGTCTGACTGTCGTTTGAAGAACTTCACGAATTGTATCGTAAAACTCTGCAGGTAACCATTCATTTTCAGGGTACGGGCTACTAATATCATCTTCACTCGACGGAATACTCTAGTTACTTTTTACTCCTTCATCTGCTACACATTTTCCGGACATTGTTTTTAATTCAGGCTACTAAAACTATAACAGTTTCGTATGTTAAAGAAGTCATCTAACAATTAGAGAATATCGTCTGTTTGTAGGTCTCAAGTGAGATGAACCAGTGAACCCACATGATCCAGATTATATAGCACATCTGCTAAGTCGACTACTGAGTCTGTGATCACAAAAATGCTTTTGGCAGACTTGATCTGTGTTAGTATCAGTTAACGTGCCTACCGACTTACCCATAGAAATATCCCCCAACAATAAACCCGTTGTTGACTCTTCGTCATCCTATCAGTCTGTTGACACAAAAAATGTGTTGAAAATTAAGGATGTTATTCTTAATGAACTCACATAAACGTTTCATCGCTTTTGTTCTTGACAGTTTTAAATAAGGATTTCACGACAGCGCAGTTTATACTTTTATCGTTAATACCACTTATCAGAAGTGCATCTAAAAATTCCAATATGATTCGCCGGTTTTGTAAGTAGATTTTTCTTTGAACTAGCTCCAAAAACTAGGTCATCTAATTGTGAAGCTTTTGTAAATCGTAAGACAAAGAATCATAAATCCTATTACCAGAACACCTCAGAATAAAATATTGGGTTGGGAAGTTGATAAAATCCTACTAATTTTGTTCAATGACAGCTTGGAAGTCGACATCCATCAAACAGGGGACAAGCGGCTCTCAATCAGTAGAGGCTCACATAGAGCACTAAACTGACCGTTTGGCTAGTAAGGCTTCAAAACGATTAAAAGTTTGGTGAATGAAGGATGGGATATGTTTATTACGGTAGAACATTATTCTCGTACGGAGTGTCATGAGATGAACGAGTTATGTTATATCTTAAATGTTAGCTGTGGTATCCGACACCTACAAATTGACATTGAGTGCAGGTTAACATTCTAGGATGTATTTTACTCATGTAATGTTGCCTGTTCACGTTATTCATGTGTATTTCTTAATCTGTATTGGTTGGAT
Source organism: Paragonimus westermani (assembly GCA_008508345.1). Lineage (NCBI taxonomy): Eukaryota > Metazoa > Platyhelminthes > Trematoda > Plagiorchiida > Troglotrematidae > Paragonimus > Paragonimus westermani. Next base: position 63,431 of record QNGE01003248.1, on the reverse strand, counting down.
TTCAGTGGATATTAACAGAGGTAAAGAAAAGACGGTCCTAGAAATTCGTTAACGGGTGAAAAGCGCCTTTCCTGTTTGGAAGCAGCTTACATAGAAGTTAACCTCCATAACAGTAAATTTTAGGAAAGAACTGACTATTGTGGAAAAAGGATATCAGTTTTAGGCGATTGCTGAACACTATGGGATAGTACCGCGTTGGATGTATAAGAATATGATGCGATAGCTCCGTTACATCGGTTTGATTAGACCGGTTGTCCGAAACTGAGTAAGGTTTGTCCAATCCTCTCTATAACACACGTGAAATGGGACGAAAACCCAATGAGCTAGTGGGTATGAACACCTGTTACTGAACAGCTCAGGGCAAGCGGTGTAACAATCGGACTCTTTTATGTACACAAATACGGATGTGTTATTTTTTCCCTCAGGGATAAATCAACTACATGTGGCCACAAAATACAGATGAAACTGCAAGCAATTCATTCTAGTGGCTTTCCCAGAATGCGTAAGTTGCCAAACGGAAAGGCTATTAGAAGTAAAACGGTATCAAAAACCTCAACGTCGGGTGATAAACTATCTGCGAAACGCTTCGTACTACTCATGGCAGATGATCTAACTTCATGCGACTTCGTTAATCTTGAAACCTGAGTCATGCGTTTATGACATGATTGTCAATTTCACTTCAACCCAGGTAATACGCATGACGGGTGACACGAGGTAATCGATGGACTGTTTTTCGTAAAACATGCTCAAGTTAACGAAATCCACGTGACAACAGTAGCTTATTTGCTAGCGTGTTTGAAGCATCTTTTCCAGCAACACTGTTGTGATTACGCAATACACCTGCCTGATTTGGTGTTCTGCAATGAAGATAGGTTGATTAAAGGTAAACAGACCAAGATTCACATGCTTCTAGAACACAAGGTTTGCAGTAGCTATCGATGAAAAGCCGACATCTTGTTGGTGCAATGAACGGAGGAGGTTAACAGATTTTGTCCCAGATTTGTCTCGCCCTTTAGTAGTCTGTCACACATGGAAGCAATCCTCATCTGTACGAACACCATGCATCGGAAGGCTACACGTGTATTATACTTGTATGCAACGAGGTATTTTTCAGAAGGTGATTGTCAGTGAGCATTCTAACGACAGGATAGGACATCATTATCCGTTTTTAGGGTGAAAGAGAAATGGTCACCTGACAACTCATTAAGGTCCGTGTATAGAAAAACGATGAGCATCAGTAGTTTAAAACCAACTGAGTTAATTTAAAATGTTTGTCTGTTAGATTGAGCAAGATTTGTTACTTCAAGTCAACTGAACGGTTTGACCCATACGGTTCCAGATCGAAAGTAAACAGGACAATTATCACCTACGTTCTCGAAATCATTGAGCAGACTGAACATAAACCAATTTAACCGCAAGCTACTCAATCGGTCTTGCCTAGGTTAAAGCTAATGGCGTATGTATCACCAGGTTTGCTTCACCATGGATCAAACCGGAGTTCAACTCAGTGCTGGAAAAAGATATGCTTCATTCACGAATTCCAGCTAGCTGTGGAAACTCTGATCTAGTACTTCTTTGTGTAAAAAACCAGTTGCAACTTTTACCTGAATCCTTCGGTCATACGTGAGTGATATACCAAGTTCCCTGACTACTCATTTGTAAACAAGAAGGTCAATCTCAAAGAAAACGGAAGCAAACCCATGCAGTTTACCTCTAGGACAAACCGAGAGACGAATTAAAAAGTTTTGTAAAAGACAAGTTTGCGGTTAGAACATGTGGAGAACACAAGATAGAACTGGAATTACCAAGCAAGCGGAAAAAGTGAAGATGCAAGAGAAATTGTGGGCAGAATAGAAGTGAGTGCATTGAACACTAGTCTGTCTCGTTCGCAATCAGTGAAGTCTGCCACAGAAACAATAGAATACTTCTAGTAATCGTGTCATTGACATCATCTCAGACTGCGAATTCAAGTGGACGTAAACGACTGTCGTGCAAAATATTGTTAACCTTATAACCTATGATCCATCCTTTCCGAAATATACATAAGTTATGCATTGTGTATTCCGATTCGACTTCCTTTACACGTTCATTCGTTTCTGAATGCTGACAGTTCGGTAGTTTGTAAACAGTTACTCCATGGTTTGCATGAGCCTTCAATTAGCACTTTCCTAATTCTGCTTATATCATTATTCCACTTCCCAGTTCACGGCCACAACAGTGTAACCAGTCATTTTAGGAACATTTTCCAAGGTCAAATACTTCAGCTTCTAACCTTTAACGAAACTGTATAAATTGACAACGTACTGTTGACGCTTGCATCCTTTTCTTCTACCACCGGTTAAAAACATTTTACAAACAAGCCGTACTCTCGTGTAGGCTATTTATTCAAACGAAGTATGGATAGAATTGTCCGCCCCGTTTTATTCATTTTGTCCCTAGACTGCCAAATAAATACCTGAAGAATATTATAATCTACATCGGTGTTTGTCGGATTTTCCTTTGAAATTTGTTTCACCTATAGATGCATTGAACGGCTAATACTCACCATCATCTGTTTATTCCTGTTTCTCTCAGTTTTAAATTTAAAATGTTCGGGTTTTTATAGATAGATCGTTCCATAGCGGATAAATTTGCCAAGACACTCATCAGTAATAGAATTAGAAGTAGGTCTACATTAAGTTTAACTTGTTTTCGCCAAGCACCACAATAAGTGGTCTGTTTGGACGATATTTTGCAGTCTGCGGTTATCACCCTATTTTGCCTTCCATTGATTTTTCATAACATTATGAACTTTTGTGCGTTCCGGTGGCCTTCTAACACTCAATCTAATTATCAGATGGAATGCTTGTAGGCGCAACCTGATGTCTCCTCTCAAATTCAGCTACTTTGAAGTTCGTCTTCAAACAACTTTTAGAGCGAATAGCCTATCTACTGTCCAGGCGTTTGTACGTAAAGCTTCTTAGCCATGGCGTTGCGATTTGCACTTCCTCGGTTTCTCATAGGAAATCTATTTATACCACCTTGTTCTCAGAAACTGTGTTAGTGGATTCGTCAGATTGAGGGGTAGTCGAGAAACTCAACTAAAACAGTCTCCACATCTATTGTATGCCACAAAACAAAGCTTTATTGAGTATTATTTAAAAAAATTGATTTTTCCTATCTACATATTACCAAATTATTGCCGTAAATGAGAAATTAGACATTTTTACACCATTGTTTCTTAATTGGGATGAAGTGTCGCAAGTTTACACAAGAGGGATGAGTCACACAGTATAATGGAAAGAGTTCAGTCAAAATCAGTAGCATTGATCTTTTCGCGGTTTTTAGTCCTATCTGGTGTTGACATTTTGCGTTACGTGGTCATACTTTTGATAATGAGAAGCCACTAATTAGTATGCCAACATTTGTGTATATATTATCGATTGACTGATAACAGCTAGGGTCTGGTTGAGCTTTAGTCAGTGGCTGTAAACTGTATGCGTGTGCTTATTTTATCCGGTTGTTTTGTTGGAAATTTGTATGCACAATGCGTGGGATTGTGTGCGAATACTTATTTAGTCAACCTGCCCATATTACCTCATAGCCCGAGGGCCGTGTGTACATGTTTCTTGAATCGCAGTAACACACCTGCGGGTAAAATGAATCAAAACGAGACAGTGTGAAGAAGTTGGTCATGTTGCAATCTCTGTACACGGAACCGTCATAAGTTCCGGTGTCTCACAACAAAGTATACCGTGTGCATTATTGCTACACGTATCGCTACATGTGTTGCTATCCCACATCAGTTACACCGCATTTTAAGTAAGAAGCATGCAACTAGCATTTGGCTCGCAGAAAGACCAGTGTAGCTGCACACCTGTTATCCCGTACACTTCACTTACCAGCAATCGCGCCGTCAGTAGCAGTTCAACAGGTCGTTCCATGTATCCGAATGAACAAACTCTTACTGGGGTGAGTCGTATAGTATATATACCATTTAGCAGGTTATACACGTGACAACCCTGTGTCACGTGAATGATTCTATCAAACAATACTCAAACAAAGGTTTAGTTCACATGGGATTCGCCCAAGTTTCCCCCAAGATAATGAGCTATGAAAACCAGCGTTTGTTGAGCACTCAACAGAAAGCCACATAGCCACCGAGCACTCAAGTTCCCATACTGCATTTTTAGGGGCTGCTCAACATTAAACACAATAAGAAATAGACTACCTTTTAAATAGGAGTAGAAACAATTCACATATTTGGTGGGAGAGCCTTGTCGACCAGATTATGAGTTTGGTTCAGTTAACAGTCTGCTTGGTTTTTAAAGATGGCGTACCGCATCTTTGTCAAGGAAACACACCAACATTTCTTCTTGATTCATCACCAGAAATACGGTCTTTTCTCCATAAAGTCCACCATTAGAAGTAAGCTCTAATGTGAATATGCCAGTGTTTACCGGTCAAATCCAACTCACCACCTACATCTGATAAGATTTCCGAGTTTGTGATTACATAAATGCCCCTTGACACAACGTTTGATGGAGCTGATAATTTTACAGCAATGTTACAGTAATTGTACTCCGTGCTACTCATGAATTGAAAAATGGTAGTAACGTTTTATACACGATGAAATGAGACTAACTTGTAAAGTTTTGAGAAAACGAGTAAACCGTTGATATGCGGCCACTTTTCTCCAACTTTGTAGCACCGGTAACTTCCACTCCGAACTGTGCAACCCCATATATGAGGACTATTTTCTTTAAGTTTCAACTGTTATACAAAAAACAGGGATTATACAGAATAACCTTTGGTCAGCTTCAAACTTTGTCAAGTTAATATTTCATATATGGGTTAGTTCCTGCCAACCATTGTACACAACGAAAAATTGCATGTAACTGCCATAAAAACAAGCAATCTGTTTGCCAGAGTTTCGTCCATGACATTTCGTACAAAGTAAGGTTAGCTTTTGTCTTCGTAAATGTGTTCTGTAAAAATCCTCTCCTTAGTTGAATGCGCTAAGAGAGAAAGTATGATCACCCACAAGGCTTCAAATGCCCTTGAGCCATCTTCATCTTTCTCTATCTTCTGGTTGAACCTAGCCTTTTCATGTACAACTTACTGTATACTGATTCATGGAAAATATCAAGTTGAACGCATCTTAGTGGGATAATATGCTACAAACATAAATGATCTTGTGCATATAGGTTTACTCAGTGTAGACGTGAATGTGAATACGAGAATGTGACCGATGTGCGTCCTCCAAACTGATTTGTGTTTAAATCTTAAACGTTGTCCGGTTAATTTCTTCCCAATTTCGTATGAACGGTTTGATCGTAAATCCACGTAAGTAAACCTCTGTGAACCTCCGTGAACATTTAGCACCAACATAAACATAGTTATCGTTAAAAATGTACTTCTTTGCAGTTACTGTGACCTTAGCTTTAAGAAAATATCAACCATCATCTTCCTCACCCTCTGTTCACTTTCAGTACACTATCAAATTTTTAGCTGAGACATGTGGGAACACACTAGTTTTGCAAACTCTTTCACTGCGAAAACAGCATAGTGCGAGCCCTATTCAAAGCTGGATTCACAAAGCAATTGAATAAAAGCAGCCTGACACAGAAGGTTTATCTTTACTTGCTCGGATGTGAACGAAAATAATATCAGGATGCCATGTGCATTCACTTTTAGACTTTTGTCAGTTTTAGACCATTACATCTTCTCCGTTAGTTCATCAGAATATCCATGACGAGGTTATATGTTTACCCTCAGGCATCTGCTGGTACATTTGCAGGTGTTCACGAAGACGTACACCGTGTTCGCTTTCACCTAGACTAGCTGCCTACCTGGGTTGCTTGACTAGGACATCTCAGTCAGATACACGGCGAATCCATAAAGCTGCTATCGCTGTGAACACACTCGTTTGAAAGATACACTCTACAAATAAACTCCTACTTGACAGTCCAAATCGAACTCTAGTTGTGTACATCTTCTCTGTATTGGAGTCCAGCTCGGAACTCGATGAATTGTATTCTTGACCGTGAGTAATCCGACACCTGAAAACAAGGTTGCCAGGAGAATCGGGCTCTATTGCGACAAGTGAACACATCCTCTACAGAGATTTAGCAAGTAAATCCGATCCACTTTGTAATCGCTTTCACCGCTTAGGTTCTCAACTTGAAACAGTTGCATTTCTTGTCTTTAAATCCGAACATAAGACGAGGTTACATAAACCTGTCCTCATAAATTGTGGTTAAATTTTGCTGAAGGAGAAGAAAGGAGCCAGTGTTTGCACCCACATGACACCCGTTAATTTTGCAATCTGGATATAAGTGAAAGCTTGGATAAGATCAGTCAGGAGATTGGAAGACTCAGTAGACTCTGTAGCCAGGTTGCTCCTCTTCTTATTCTGAAATTCTTCAAGCCCTCAGTATCGCAACTATGTTTAGCGTACAGCGAGTCACTAGCAATTTTTAGGCAGTATGAAGTTTTTCGTTGTCTGATCTTGTGTCGTTGATTGCCAAGGTGCATAGAGTATGGAACAGAAGAGCAATGATCTTCGTTCTAACAATATTCAGAAGCAATGTGGCATGAAACTTGATAATACAATATGAAATTAAAGAATAGATAGGGAACTGTAGTTGGCACTTGTCATTAAAACAACAGGCAAGCAGAGTTCAACAGAAAATTCCTTGCTAACAGCGGCTAGCAGCCTAATGATCGTATACCAAAAGATCGCATAGACGTCAGACCCGGAAAAACAATAAATGTATATACCCCATCTTTGCTTAAACTCACCTCTTGAGAGTGTCGTTACAGTCGTTGATACGATGTTACACCCTGGACAAGCCCTAACACAAAATTGCTGTTTGTACTTTGAACGAATCAACTAGTATTGCAAATTCAGCAGGTGACCTTGGACACAAAGGCGCTTCACGGGATGTGACATCTGTTATAACGTGTTTAAGACCAACACGACAAAGTGCACGTGTTGTTAAGGCACGCTTTTTGGTCCCGTCTTATGCTGCCTTATCCGGATGAATATATTCTATCATGGGTGATAGGGAATTTTGACTACTTAACTCAGTGTGGCGATGTAACGGCACCAGGAGGAAAATTCCAACTGAAATGACTCAGACAGCCAAGTTGTCATCCGAGGGCCCATGTTACCTCTCCTCAATAACCAGGCTGATTTGCGAGACGAAATGAAGTGGTCTACTGGTTTGTGGACGGTAGTAGCTAGCCCCCAATTAGTACTCCATTCAAATACAAAGGCTGCTCTACCGTAATTGGCCAAAGAAAACTTGGATAAGATTGTACTCGGTACTCCCAGTGAAAAGATTTAGCATTGCTGCCATAAGCTTGTGAACAGCGTAACCGAAAAAGGGTCCACCATGCTGGCTGAATAGTTATTGAATTTTTTTTGTTTGGGCATAATGAATGGAACCTTTGTTGTTGCACCGAACTGGATCTGGTCCGATTGGCAGCTGAAAAACAGACTGCACACACGAGAACTTTATGAGTCATACACGTACGTAAGCATTCACTCTACTATCTAGTCACACTTGCCGAAGCCTTGATGCTAAACATGTGTGGGCAAGATTGGGCGAACGGCGGTAAGAAAATGGATACTGTGTCCATCCTGAATGTGGTCGGCAACAATAGCTGTCGGCATGTCGGACGAGGCCGTCCAATGCCGTTTTGGTCACTGTGTCAGCTGGCGGAACCGGTCAACCGTTGGGTGGACGTACTGGCAACGAAAACAACCACGGCTGGTGGTTGTGTCATCATGTTGTCTGAAAGTGAAAACTTAACCTTGTCAGGCACACATGCATGTTTTCTGGAACGGTTACCGCAACTTCCAGAAGGGAGAGAATGTATTGTTAAACTAGTAGATGGCGCCTGATAGATAAAAATTTTATTGCGTTCACAGCCCACCTGAACTTCATACTGACTGGTAAAACAACATTTGAACAAAACGAATGGTTGGTAGTCAACGATGGTCAAATGTACATGTTATTTGTCTGTTGGTTTCAAGTGTATTACGTAACATGTACTAAGATACCTATACCTTCTTTTTAAGTAATTTTTGTTCCAGCCTATATTTCCAGCCCAAACATAGGAGCCTGTCAACAACTCCAATATGCTTCTCATAACATGCTATACTTATTTACACTCTTTCTCACTAACACGCATATTCAGGCCAATGCGAGTGGTTACCTCCAAATAGTCTCTCGATTTACCTTTCAGCATTATGTTGAGTAATCTGACTTAATGTCGCCTGATGAACACTGGAATCGGTTATTTTGTTAGAACCTGTCACCAGGGGGTGTCCCAGTGCACACAAGGACGGCCAAATTTAGTTAACTAATACTACAGAATGACACTGCCTCTCCCATCAGTTTAGTCAACCAGTGGTGTTAAAAAATTCCTATCAGTTTTCCACATTGTCATTGTCCCACTGATCCCTTTATTTCACGCCGATCAAACAGCTGAAGGGTTCCCAAAAATAACTTATTTATGTTCTCGGGTTTCTAAGGTATGCTTAATTGTTTGAAAGTATCTTAGTCAAAGTGCACTATTGAACTAGCTGTTCTTATAAGTACACTAAAATAGGCATGGCAATCACTCGTAAAAGTGGATCTACTTTTTAGGACATTCCGGTTAAAACTGTGTTGTCAAAAGTTCTTTTGTTACCAATGTACTGTAGTTGTGACGACATTCGTAATTACGTGTCGTTGATGGCGTAATCTGTTTATCTTAAGGTGGTTTGCTGGGTCTGCATATTCCGGACTATCACGAATTTGCCCCGGCAAGTCAGTTCTCAATCAATAATGTGATACTTTTCTTCTAAAATATGCCTACCACCTTCAAATTGTGACAAAATTGTTAGTCCTCCACTACTGTGGATCATTAAAGAATCAGAATGTCGGCTAATCCGTATCTTCGTTTATTCGATGGGGCCAGCTATTAACTTACATCTGTTTTCGAGTCATTTTGACGTACGCACACAACGAACTTTGAAGAATGCTATCTAACCATTGCGTCAATAGCTGTACCTGACCTAGTGTAAGCCATCGTGTGTGTCTGACATGGTGGGTTTTTTTAACTCTGTATCGAACAGCAGTGCAAAACCACAGATGCATGATCCATCATTAGGCGTTGAATGCAATTCGCAGGTCAACTTCAAACGGTTTATTGATTTTAACCTATGAAGGAGGAAGGGCTGGGGATAAAGAAAGCAATTCACACACTTTCTTGTAACCCTAATAGTCGCTACTTTGTAGTCCACATAAATAAAGGAATGATTAGGGTGACCCTCCCTTGGGCACGAGACGCGAAGAAGCCAAAGAAAGACAATTCATTTGTCCACTATTTTACCATTTAGAAGAGTGGTATTTCAAACCGCTACTGTTTTCCCGTCTTACTCCTTAAATTGAACCTCTGTTTGACCAATGTCAGCGGTTCCAAGGTAAATATATTAGATTACTGATAAGTACTCGGGGATTTGGTTTATTTCCAAGTTGACCATCACTCACATTTGATCGCAGCCTTCGCATTCAGATAGAGAAGGCTGCGATCAAATGTGAGTGATGGTCAACTTGGAAAGTAAATGAATTACTCAGCCGTTTTTGAACGGATGTGCTGCCAATTTTCAAATTCGAGAGCTGCTTTCAAACTGAGACAGACTGTTCAACTGACTCCCTTCGGCAAACATCCCAAACATGTGCGTCATGGCTTGACAGTCAGCGGATCCACTGTAAGCATTTCGATGGGTTTAGTATTTTTCTTCACTCTACGGCCTATGACAAACCTTAATCCAGTTTTTTAACTCAGCCGATCGCTTTGGTTCAGCTTTTTCTAGACGTAATTCTATGTGATCAATTTCCATTTCTAGGTAACATTTATTCTCTCTCTCAACTCTACTAGGATTAGTCAGTTATTTCGAACTCAGGTTGTTTTTTTACCAACCTAGTTTTTAATTCACCAGTTAATCAATAAACTAAGCGAATAGGTACATTCTACTCAAACTTGTAATACTTCTCATAATTGGCACTAGATTTTATTTTCAAGTTGTGGGATTCAATTCGACAACGTCACATATGAACAGCTGAGTGTCAAACATCCATGCACATTCGATAACGATTCCGCATTGAAGGGAACTTTGACCAATTCTGAGCAGGGCGTGCAGGTCATCGGAACTGGTGCACACAATCTACCATTAAAATCTCCGTCACCTGTTGATAGATGCCCGGTTGATTTTCCACGGGTTTGCCATGGTAGTTCCCACAGGAATATGCCGACTTCAATCCCATCATATGAAACTTGTTTAACAAGACCATAGTACCTTTGTGCAGCCGAACACCCGAAGTTGAGATTAGGCAAATTGTTTCCAGTTGGTAGCCTATCAGGAAGAGCAAGAACTGCGAAGCTGACGTGTGCTAAACCCAGAAGTTTCAATGTCTATGTCTCTCCACTTGTAAGGCAACCAAAACAGAACGAAAGTTTGGAGTAGAAATTTGACTGGAGGCCGGGGTGGTGTTTTAAAGCGAACTGGAACTTACCTTAACACCATCTCAGCAGCTTCTTCAGTCAAGCGGACATCGGGCACGCTTCCGAAAGACTAAAGTAGGTTCTAGTTACTCTGACTAACAAGAAACTTGTTCTTTCTTGAGTAGGATGGCTCACTGGAGAATCCGTAATTAGCACGGCACTCATCTGTCCCAAGAAAACAGCGGACACAATTCGGTACCAATATTTTACGTTATGAATAAACATTTTCTGGCAATTTTACCTTAGCGGCCTTTGCCTACATTCATAACCTTCATTCTGGACTGTAGGTACGGATTTCATTGTCGACTTATATATTAGATTTATTCTAAAGCGCACGGCCCAGCTGTTTGAGCGGTTCATTCAGTCATTCTTGTGCTGCAATCATTGTACTGGTTTGGACAGACTTGCCAAGGGTTACCATGTTGGTATGCGTGCTCATATCCTATACGGACAAGCCAACATGTCGTATCCGGGATGTGCCTTTCTATAGATGCTCATTAGATTGGGTTAGAAATGGTGGGAAACACGTAGAAAAAGTGAACACAGACTAAAATCTATGATAAGCACAAATCAGTAGTTGACAGCTATTGGTCATAAATCGTGCTGCTGCTCGAAATGAATAGGTTAAGCTTAATTAGGAATAAGGAATTAAAATCCCTCTTAGGGGCGACGATATACACCGTTTGCAGTTTTAAACAAGAAACCGTACTAGGTTTCACGGTTTCCTCCAAAAATTCTCATGCCAGTATTCTGTGACTACCATACCAGATGCCCTGAACAGATGGTGTTCAATTGATAACCTCAATTTATTTTACTACGTTTTAAATAATGTATTCACCTCGTAATTGCCGAACAAACTGTACACTTTGGTCGATAAGCTCCCTTAAACACATTTTTTCCTCACTTTAGACATGTTATAGTTTACGCCATGATGGACTCGCTTGTGAAAGGCCAGAAATTTGGCTAGCACTCATGTACGCTTAGTTTTTCATTCAACTAATGTAATCCTTCACCCGCCGCCTACACACAAACGCACATACCTCTCTCTTGGTACCTGTTGCGTGCCAAGTTGGCACTTACACAGCCGGCATTAAAAATAAGATATCGTTAACAACTGCTAAAAATAGACATGGTAACGCTACCACTTCTCTACTAATCCGTTCAGTTATTCAGTCAGGTACGGTGAAGCATTTAGCCATACCAGATTGCTACTGGAACAAGAAACTATTGGAACAATGAGTCGCAGTCACTTTTGTTACCTGAAGATCCTCAAACTGTTTGCCTTGGTTACTGCAAATACGTGGTTTGATCACAACTCGTCCGTATCCTACCGCTATGCATCGTGCATCTGATCTTTCGAAGTGAGCGACGCAACTAAGACAGAACAAAATCAAAACGTCTGTCCAACAGATTGATGACGGCCACTGGGACTAACTACTTACGAGAATGATGGTCCACGCTTTCAGTTTTTTTCACACATTTGTGGAAGGAACTTTTAGCAAAAACTAGCGGGCTCTAATGGTTTTGTTTACTCGTCGAACAATCGTTCCAGTTAGTCAACATCACGATCCAGATGTACTATCATCAGCTTGGTGACATTATAAAGCCGTACAGTCAGCTCAAAAACAGCTTATCAGCAAAACAGATGCGAAGACAGTCTGAACACATTTTGTGTTCACACAGAGTGAGACAGTGCTTACTGTTGACATGGTTGACATCGCAAACATAACATTTGTCTAGTGTATCACCGGAAGAGGCAAGTGAGTAATTCGTTAATCAAAAAGATACACGCATGTATATGAAACAACAGCTTGCAGTTTTCTACCAAAACGGCTTTTAATCTAAAGACCGGCTGTTGTCCTTCAGTCGTTATTGCAATCTCTGATGAATACAGACAGCATAGAAAACTGCCGCAAACTCAACACGCTTTCTTACCGTTACTGGATTGCGTAAACTATCCTGATAAATAAAGCTCAACCGGTCAGTAGGAGTCCATGTGACAAAAACAGAATGCTGACCGTCATGTTCTGTACGATGTGTCACCCGTAGAGTCTAACACTTACAGGCTGAGTATCGCTTACTAACAGCTATGACAGAAGATGCATGTGAAATAGATCTCTCAAGCCTATAGAGATATAGATGAAGTGACAGCCATTACGAAAGACGAGGGTTCAGCTGTCATTCCGGATGAGGGAGTGAACCATTGACATACACAATTAAGATCGTGCGCTTTCGGTCAAAGCAACTCAGTCAGAAGTTTCATTTGAATTGGAGGGCTGCTACACATCGTGGATATGGTTCAATGTTAACCTTCCGCCAATTGGTTGCAGATGATCGAACAGCTACTCTTATAAGATTTTTGTGTTTTGGTAACCAAATTGCATTTGTGTAATGTACACGGACATATTTTATCGATCATCATTTCGGAACTGGGGATTTCATAAAACAGCAATTTTTCAATGTTATTTGATAGAAACGAGAATAAATACAAAATTGTCACGTGAAAACTTATTCATTTTTCTTAATATATTCGTATTTTCTTGAAAATATAAACACTGTTGTAGTGTAGAAAATCGGAAAACAAGTGAGGTGGTGAGTATCTTAAACTCATTAGTTCCATTTGGAAATACGAACACTTAGCACTATTTAAGCGATGAAGTTTGATTCGAAAAAAAATCAATAAAATCTGGCACCGCTTTTTTACAACTGCGCATAAGATTAAATTTCTAAAAGCGACGATTCAGATTGTTCGTTTTATGACAGAATGTTGCTGGATACCTGATCAAATGATAGTTAGCTTAATTAGATATGTTAAATACGGTGTGGAGGTATTACGACCAAATTCAAGATACCTTTTCTTCGTCGTGTTGTTTATATAATGATAATATTAGCAATGAAATCAATGATAATTTATTCATTTGATTAACCATTGTAGTTAATACTTGAGATGTGCTGTGTTCAACCGTTGTAATGGTTAACAACCGGTGTTTGCGTCCTATGATGCTGCTCAATCTATTTTCAGAAATTTACAGGTTTGCACGATGACTGTTCTATTACCGACATGTCGAAATATCATTCGTGACATAACTGACAAAACTGTCGATCAGCTTCAAATAGTAGTCGTTACTTTATAAATACAAGTCACTGAATCTGGCCCAAACAAATTCCGAACACCGATCGAAGCCAAATAAGGACCAATTACGAATGCTGACCTTCACATTCGGCTGGAGTTTGTATGCTCACTTAACATTTCGGTTGGTCATGTTCTTCAAAAGCGTAGGTTGGCAGTTTCGTTGCTGCTTGAGCTCAACAATAGTACGCATGCACCTTTCTCACCAAATTGGAAAATTCTCCTGGTAGGTAAAATAATACTTATTAGGTAGAGCTATTTTTCTGAAGAGGGCACTCTACTTTCATGAAACGTAGCCGATGCAACCGCAATACCCTCAGTAATATTAGTACTCCTTACAGAGGACACTGAGCTTTAAATACATGCGCAATTAAGACTAAAGCTCTTATCAGTAATACTCTTGGTGGCCTAAAATATTACAGCTCGCATAAAAGAACTGCTTTATATTACCACTAATTGAAACTTGCCGTAGCAATTACACAGAAATCATATTGTGCTGAACTGCTTCAGCATGAGTGTGTCTGAGAAGAAGAGGAAATAGTCTACAAATCTGCTGACGTCAAATTATCTAGCACCACATCGTTGCCACGCCACACCATCTCTATACGCGGGCTGGGACACTGTTAAGTTGACCAGGCATAAATAAGTTTCACACGATCTCAGCTCAAACTCACAACTCTTTACTAGAGACATAATTTCTTAATCAATGTGAGTAACGCTGTCGCGCAATTCGACCATTTTTATTTGTTACCGAAGGAAAGACTTGGCTTTACGCTAAGTTATTAGTCTAGGCTGTAGATGAACCGATTCATTTACATCTTGAAAATGACGTCGTTGAAGAACAGTACTCACATCTCTTGATAGTAGTTTGATGGATGTTGGTCTGACGTGAACTCCAACACCTCAGACGTATAAACAACTACCTCGACCAAATTGTGCATCAAACGCACTGTGACCGATGACTAGGGTAAAAGGCTAGTTTTAATCACGTTGATTTTTCTTACAATGCGAATACATTCTTGCTCAGTTACATCTGGACCAGTTTAGATCTTAACTTGCCAGCTCAGTTTTCGAATGTTGCCGACAAACAGTTTTGTGTACTTTGGTATCGCTTCTGGCTGTCGATAATGTAACAAGCTTTGTTTGGTACGTCAGTGCAACCACACTATTTACCTCCGAGGGAAGCGGCTGGTTTCAATCCACGAAAAAGATTTCGTGCAGGTTTCTTTGGGATTTTTACTTTAAGGTATTAACTAACGAAAACAGGTGCACACCTTAGCAAATACTTTTGGGAAAGTATGTGACTTGTTACACTATATTTTTTCGATGGCTCTTTTAGTGTCCTGTTAGTTGTTGTAACATGTCCTACTCGTCACCATCGTAAACTTTCAAGAAGAATTCGGCTGATCATTTTTAGAAATGTAGACGACATTACTTGTCAGTTATGTATGCCCAATCTAGCCGTATCAGTTCACCCTGTTCTAAACCTACCACATTCAAAATTACTCACAGCCACAGTTTAAGTAGCTGTTAATAAATTGTTTCATCTATGGTCCACCTGGACAGATCATTCCGAACTTGACTAACAGACTCTATACACAACTGAACATATCGCATAGTTGGTTGCAACTTTCTAATTTAGACACTACTTCCGGCCGACCCAGCCTGCAAGAGAACGCTAAATTGTGAATTTGCTCCGTTAGGATTTTACGTAAGTTGAACTATTCAAATTCAGGGAACCATGTTTCGGTAAGTATTGTAACATAAAGTTTCCCGATGAACGATTAATTTGAGGATATTAAAACGTAGATCAACCGAGTTTTCTAATAACCGCTGGAGAAGTTCAACTCTTAATCGGAGCGAGACTGTAGACAACTAATCTGCTCAAACAGAAACAAGACTCAACACCCTCATGTGTCATGCCACCGTTAGTTTGTGTTCATCAGTTTGTGGTTTATGGGCATATTTTTACTACTCACCTGTGATGTTTTTGTCAGGTATCCTTTGTGGTCAGTGGTTATGACATACCTGATCATTTCGTTACCGACCTTGAACTATTCCTCAACTGTGGCACATGCAACCCGACTGTATGAGCTGCTCTCATGTTCTGTTAACTGTTATACTCAGTGTGCGCATCCAATCGGATTTAGTCAATAAGAGAACGCACCTGTTCATCCACATCTTGCAAGGGTTCATAGGCAAGTTGTACACGAACTACGTGTCTTGATCCAACCAGTCGAAACGAACTCAGTGTGTGTGCTTTATGTCAGCGTACTAGACAACAATTACTACAATTGATTACAAATAGCGGCATTTCTATAGCTGCACGCCAAAATGCAATGTCCACTGTATAGAAGCGACCACATGAGCTAAATGCGGATAAAGAGTTCTACAGTAGTTTTTTGAAATGTATCAACCAGGATTTTTGGTTGAACGAAATGCTCAACGTACATAAATCGAAATCTCCTAATAGTGTTCGCATCATCAAATAGTTTCTGATTTTCTTCTTTACACAGTGTGAAACCCTCATCAACTGGCAAAAACCAACTGGCAAAACTAAGTCTGACCAAAATTGGTCGTTAGCCGATTGTGTGTATCGAATTTTTTTGGTGAATAGGTGTACTGTTCAGTTTGTTTAATACACACATCGTTACTTGCAGTATACATTTTTGAGAGTGTAGCTGAAGGCCTTTAGATATGGAACATTATTACTACTTTGAGTTGAACACAATTTCCCTGTGGAAATATTTCCAAGTGATCTGGCTGAATTTCTACACGAATGGCAGTGTTCCAAACAAACATATCTGCTATACGGCACTTGATAGCATGTTTCGTCTGCACTAGACAACAGTTGCTCTAACAGACAGCCTACCACATCGTGGCAAATCATATCTATTGCACAAACACACAGGTCGGTTCAGCCATTGTAACGCTGTGGACGACGAGCAAACATCCATTTTAGAAGAGTTTATTGTGCACACAGTTTATAGGATCATTGTTACGTGAAATAAGTTTTCTGGTTATTCATTAATAAATCACTTTCCATTTGGTTTTGAAATTTTGCTGATTGCACATTCATTTCTAATCTGTTTACAGATTCATTATCGCCACTCTAGCGGTTATCCTTTTCGAAGTCTCTATCGTCTCGGCGGTGAGTTTCGATCAGTGATTACTGTACTTATCATGCTTGTTCATTCAGAGAGTGTCGAGCGAACGTGTCACAAATTCAGAAGTATAGCTGATAAGCCAAACCAGAGTTAAAGTTGTAGGTCTAATTGTACTCTTTCTGCGTAAGAAGCCCAGTATTGAGAAACCAGGTTACCGTGGGAACACGCTAGAAGGCCGATCAGTCGTGTTTTGCAATGTAATGAAACGGTTTTTGCCATCCGGCATAGCTGCATATCAGTCAATCAATATTGTTTGTGTTGCTCAAAGGTATGTAGATTCTGTTGCCGGTTCGAATCCAACAAAAGCCCGGACGTTTCGAAGTGTTGTCAACTATAACTTCTAGTTTTGGTTTGTGTAGGCTGTTTGACTGACTTACTTAAACATACTGATATTCAGACGCATAACTCAACAACAATTCATACTTACTTGCCGTAAAACGAGCATGTTCCTCTGTTATCATCAACAGGAAGTATATCTATTTTGATGTGTGGTAATCCCTTCAGCGGGCGTTCTGTTCAGCGATTCGATAATAAGTAAACCCCCATCGGGCACTCGATCTGCCAGGGTTGCTCCAACACGCTCTTCAACTGTGCGTTCGATCGTGTTACTCAGGATTCACGGTAGAAGATAATCGTTTAGGGAGCTTGGAGTGTCTAATCGCAACATTTGACAATAATGACAGTGTAGTCATACTAATGACTAACTCGGATTTCATTGTCCATACTTTTTCAACTCGTTATTGATCCCGATTAAGATGAATGTATATCATGACGAGCAATTAGGTGGTGGGGGAACCGGAACGAGCATCCAAGCCACCGACGTTGAGCAGAGAGTGAACATCAGTAAGGATTAAACTGTGCGGAAGACAAAGGGGGTAATTCGCAGACGTTTTGAAGATGGTATCCAAAAATTGTGATGGACAGAATTGACCTCTATTTTGGATTATAAGAGTGGCTGTCTGTCTACAAAAAACTTCAGTTGGAATCCGAAGAAAATCGAGACTAGATATGTTTAGAGGATGCTATTTACACGCCAACCGTACATGGAAGCAATGTACTTTGTTCAACGCGACAGGGTGCACTTCGCGACGTTATGGTAGAAGGCTCTTGAGGTGCAGCGTTAGGAACCCGTCATTGGTTGCACAGCTCATGTTCCGGTTCTTCATCCAGGATGACTTAATTTGGGTAGACTTAGTGAATGATACACGTGAAGTGTCACCACAGAACAACAACATTACCTAACAAAATAGTCACATGGTGTTAGATTCACATTCACAGCTGTGAATACCTGGGCTAAAAAGCGGTATCAGACCTCATCGACTGAAATTAGTAGTGCTTTTGAGTTAACTGAGTTCGCTGCCTTCCATGGACAGCATATTCGTCAGGTCTAAGGTCCATCGAAAAAACTACAAGTTAAAGGTATCAGAGTTACCAACTGGTACCAGTAACATCAGCAAGCTTTTTCAAATGAATGTATGGTTAGAAGAGTTGATGTGCTGATCACTCATTGCTGACAGTATTTGCGTTATCGGCATGTGCCCTCATTTCCTATCGAGACTACTTAACGGAAATACATTTGCGCTTGGTCTTGTGTGCAATAACCAATGTTCACCGTTTTCACTTACAGGCAGTTAGCATCATAAGTAAACTTCGTACTGTTCAGTGGTTTTTCCACTGCTTGATTTACAGTGATCGTCAGTCACATTCGGTCGCAGCCCAACACGCATTCTTACATTTTAATCACGTCCTTTGGAAAGAGCACCAGATAAGAGGCTGGCTTGTGTTGGAGCTAGTCAAGAGTGCAATACTTGTCACGACCATTATTCGAACTTCAGTTCACGTTCTCTCAAGGCATTCATGTTGACCACTGCTTCGTTGACCTCATAGCAACCGCGACCAAAGTATCATCTCGAGACACTTATTCACATTGCCGGTCACAAATCACCCGATACCGGGTGCAAAGCAGGCGACGCATACAGACATGCCCATTTACTCCAGTTCTCCTGTGGCTGATATGAATTCACCTAAGCACTCCTCACGTCTTCAGTGATCTGCGCGCTGTGCGTATACTTGCTGTCATTCCCGTTTATTACTTTCACCCTGGCCTAATCCTAGTTTTCAAGTTGACCATCACTCACATTTGATCGCAGCCTTTGCATTCAGATAGACTTTCCAGCCGGCCTCTTTCGAATCCTAATTGTAGGGTGCCTTTGTAGCGAATGTGCGAAATACTAAGAATGAAACCGAAAAAATAAGCCATCTAAGTTACGCGTTTGTATTGATAGAACATATTCTACGTGCCTTGACGGAAGTTTGGATACTTAAACTTTTGGAATTTGTTTGTATACATACACCTAGTATATAGGCAACAAATCCGTTTGAAAAACAACATATGACAGAATGTGCACACGTACACAAGAATCAACAACTGACAACTGAAGTGTTTATTCTTGTAAGCGGAAGGCCATTTTACTGCCTTCAGTTTTCACAGCTAATCAACAGCAACAACGGATCGGACAGTCAGTCAGTATTAGTAAGAATGTGTTTTGGTCTGGAAATGCCACCCCAAAAGGGAAGTGATTCGGCCAAGTGCTGGCCTGGAACACATTCCGCCTGCACACAAAATAATTGTTTTGTGTGGTGCAACCGAGTGAATGAACAACTTCTCTTGCGCATGATTAATTGTGACAGTTAATAGTTGTTTCCATTCCTTTCTATTCCTGTAGCAATATAACTATGAAGATCCTTATCGGTGTCAGCGGATATGCACACCGGACAAGTGTCGATGTGTCGGGATCAAAGGTGTTATGGTAGGTTGAGATTTTTCGGTGATCGGCTATAACTTATTCATAACTAGTATTAGTCTCATTATTATCATGAGCCACTGTCCTCGTGTTTGTAACCTTTCCGCCGACTGGAATCAGTCTTGTTTAGTTGGCAGTTTATTCCATCGATCGTTAGAATCCAATGCCTACGAGCTTGTGGGAAAACTCCGTATCAAATCTACTCATAACATATACCACTGGTCTCCCACATAACATGGACTAAAATAAACCGACGAATGAATGCCAACAGACCGTGAACCAGGGATCTTTTTCACCTGATAGAGTTCCATTTGTCGTGGCTGAACAAACAACCAAGAATCGTGTAATTCAAAGATTTTTGAAGTTACTTTAAGAAACTTAACCTCATAGCCTTCAGCTAACTCAGCACAGTACAGACGCTGAACAGACTTACACTGACTAATCGAGAAGAGTGCACGGGCGGGTGACTTCATGGTTCAGCCGCTGCCGTTATTGACTAAACGTTAACTGCATTAAATGAATAACTTATTGACTCCAGGAGTCATATTCAACTATTCAAACACAAACCAGTTTTTCTTGTTCTTTGAAAATTAATCGTCCATAATCCGTATGTATTTTAGTAGAAGATCTATCAAACGGAACGCACCTCAACTCGGTGTTTACATCGTGTGAACGAGTGAAAATGAATTTCGGTCGTTTGACGATCAAACTTTCTTGATGTGATCAAATGACATACCGGGAAATGTCTCTTGCAGTGAAATTTAGCCACTTTAATTCGCCGACAAAAAAGAACTGGTTGTGTCTAGCTTCCTGACAGGATTCAAGTAATTAGCTGCCTGCCTGGTTTATGAGAAAACAGACGACATATTCTACTCTCCAAATTGGGGAAAACGTCTCGTTCGTCAAAATAAGTGAACTACAGCACATTCTCTCATCCGGCCATCTGTAGTATCAGAATATTTTACTGCTGGAACTATACTGGGTTAATTGGGCATAGCAGATTTCGAAGAGTGGTTATACAATCTATATTTGTTAGTGCAATGTCACAAATTCTCCAGAGATTTTCTGTTAAAGGCAGTAGGTATTAGCCTACACTCTGTATGTATTTGTAAGTGATTTCATATGGGCTTGGGTTGTTTGTTCGATTCGCATAATTTGAATGCTACTGCAAAGCGTTTTTACCATAACGCTTTCTCACTGAACCACGTTGGTAACCGTCAAGATTGGACAATAATCCGTTCATTGTAAATTTGTGATTTTTATGAAACACATATTAAACGTATCCATTCTGTAGGACATGTCAAAATCAGCGGAAACACAAAATAGCGTGACTCTACGTTAGCAAAGCTAACATCAGTTTTGACCACAATATGTTGTCTTCAAAATTTCCGTTCTTACCAAGCTGTACTTAGCTCTAGGGTGTTATCCATCTATCCACTCTGATCCTCGGTTACTCACTTTGGTAGAACAGTTCTTCACATTTTACACACTGTACCTTCCACATCATCTCATCATGTCTTCGCGGTATCTACTGCATCATTCTGGTTTGTTGAAGCACCAGAACTGCCACCATCCAGTATCTTTCTCTAATTAATAAAAAATACCCATACCGTGGCATTTATGTTTTATAATCCATCTGGTACTCACCTTGGTCTTTCGCTCAATATCTACTCATCTTGTTGCACCAATGACGGCAGGACCATGAGGTACCGTATGTCTGCCACAACGCTGGTGGTTACTCAACTACGGGCTGAAAAGCTGTGTTCAGACTCAAAGATCCTTGATCTGATGATAACCGGAGCAATTAAAAAGGTGTAACCTTATATGGGAAAACACTGATGATGCACAAAGAAAGGAGTGAACAACACCAGCGCCAACTGCGTGGGTTAGCCGAAAATGGATTTGTTTATCGGTTGGGTCTGAAAAATGGTCACGTGTGATTGCCATTTGTTCGTTGTCACTTAAGTTAGCTATTCTGAAGTTCACTTGGCAGTTGTTCGCCCGCCTGAATCAAAGAATACGCCCATTTTCCAATTCGAGTGAAAGTATCGTCAAAAGAGCGCAGATTGAAGAAGGAACTGGCCGAGTATACAAAAGCCAGTTCCTTTACTAATAGCCATAGAAGATACATCGAGGGATGCTAACATCCCGTGTACCCTTTTCAGTCACGAACGTAAGACATTAGAATACATAGAAGATGTGGATTACAGCAACAATAGAGACGGTCAACGGTTGAGTTTAGATGAAACATGAACCGTCATCAGCTTCAGAGCACACAAACTGCATGAGTCAACAGTCAACACATGAAGGGCTGGACAGCGAGTAATGAATAACATTACCTTGGAGGAGGTAAGCAGTTTAGAATTCCTGTTGCACATTAATGTGTTAAACGAGTCTGCGGGGTCAACAGAGTGCCCCTCTTCCATGAAGTAGTTTCAAAAACCCGTTTCTCATGAGCCGTACACAGGGCAGTCGTGTTTCGTTTTGTTCTGAAGGTGAGTTTCGACAGACTTTTCTGGATATCCGTTTGTGAGCAACATTCTCAGTATCTCCTTCTCTCCTTGTAATTTGCCACTTGTGCAGATTTGTCAGGCTATGTGAACTAGGGTTCCTACCAGTTCTCGTCTGTGATTAATTGGCGTAAAAGAGGACAATTGTAAACACAGACCGCTGCAAGTGACCTGCGGTGCACTGGGCGTTATAATGAGCAGTCCTGCCATCTAATGAGTGAAGTTTCTAGGAAAGATATATTTTTGTTTGTTTCTTCCTCAAAAGAAACAGAAAGATTTATAGGAACGGAACTATCAAGGTTTCAGAGTAAGACGAAATGAATATTGGTGGAGAATATCGATGTATTATCTGAATGCCGCTCATGGGTAGCCCAACAAACTATTCATCTCTATACCATTACTTCGTCTATGAGTTGATTTTCCCAAATCAAAATGGATAGTCTCTTTGCACAAAAAGTACAAGTTCTTTAAGGTAACCGACTTGGATTCCAAAATGCAAATTTTGACGACGATAAAATCACACAAAGATTCAATTCCTTCTTTGCGACTAAAGAATCGGCGTCACCAGAACACACTCTGTACGAACTCACTGATGTGTTCTCTAAAGCTTGTGCTAGTTCGACATACTGGCTTTATATACTGACTTTGGGTAGGCTTGTTGTGGAGCTTTACTGCTGCGGTACGCATTAATTATATAATGCAGTATTCTGTTTCCCAAGCCTGTACCAATTTGCGCTTCTGCTGGGCTACAGTTGTTGTTTTCGTCGACAAAGCAAGTGGGGAATTTGTTTATCAGTATCCATGTTTTGATGGCTAGTCATTTATCACGACCACGTTGAATCGCCTCTGGCAAGAACAAAGAGGTGCAGGTAGTGAACATCAACAGCAATGAAGCCTGTTAGGGGGACTACGTATGTTTGAATTAAACTGACTGAATGGTTGGGGGCGGGATATCCACGGATTATAGAAAATGGGTGCTTGAGGAGTACAACCAGCAGCGGAAATCAACTGGCTTCGCGGGTCATGAATGAAAATCCACTTAAACCTGATCCACATTCTATTAAACTGTGGCAGTCTTCAGCTTCTGTTTAATGCGACAACCTCTAGAATGTTGAAGTAGATTTTACGAAATTCGTAGTGCCAGTCGGCTAGATCTCCCGTCTCTAAAAGTCATTGACTTAATCAGACGCCCTGGGTGGATTGAGTTCGTGCTTTTAAGCGGTGTAACATGGCGAGTTAGCCGATATATTGACCTCTGCTCAATTGAGGCTAACATACTATGCAGTTAAAAGTCACTGGGTGCGACCAATTAACGTGTTACTGAATGGCCATTCTCACCTTATATTTTTAACTATCTCCAGAAATTCAGGAGGCAAACGATGCGTTGTAGGATACTTCCAAGACTAGTTTACAAAACTCATTTCTGTTAAATATTTTATTGGAAAATTGGCAGTGGTGTCTACTTCTAGTTTGATTTTCACTATTATTGATGTAAATAATTCTAAAATAGGCTTAAAGGGTAGAAAGATCTCATATAAGGTACACACAAAATGCTTGTAATCAACATGAGTAACGAGTTTAAGACAGCATCCCTATGAAGAGTATTCTTCCTTCGGAATTTTGACTGGAGAATTTGCCCCGAGTTCACGTCTAGAATTAGTAACACTAGCAGAAAGCACATCAATAGCACCGGTAGATTTCAACCTTGAATATTCGAATAATCTCACTGAATGAACCTATCTGTGGCAATCTGTGTGACAGTTGAGTAAGGGGACAGTCAAGGTCAACTACAATATTTGCTCGCTTTCCCTGATGGTGATAAGACATACGTCGAGTAAATTTGTGTGATTTTCGTCACAGGCTTGAACCCCGTCGAATCATAGTTTTTCACATCCAGGTTTTAACTTTACCACAATCTGTAACCTAGTTGCAAGCGAACCAGTCGGTAGGTCAGTATCTTCGATTTTTTACGAACACTGATTACAAATGTCTGTGCTTGATAACCGAGTAAGGGAGCGTATTGTGAAACATGTTCACAGTCATAGTCTTCCTTAGATCACAAAATTTACTATTTCTTATGATTTTGTGTCCTACAGACAATCAATGATCGATATCAACCTGTGCACACATTGGCGCACACCAGCAAGATAGTTAGATAGTTGCGTTTTGTGAATTGAAACAGTGTGATTCTTTGACGTTCGGATGTTTTTGACACCGGCAACTCAAAGTTACCGTCAAAATATATTCGCCTTGTTCATTAGGATCGGGTTTACTGGGTAAACGTCAAGAAAAGATTATTTATTTTTAAATCAATATGGATGTGTATATATGTGAAATATTACGCAACGGAAATGTGGCACTATACTTGATGACCAGAATGTGTCTCATACATGGACATGTGCATAATTTGGCATTTAGTATTAAATGAAACAGGATGGCGTATGGTTTGAACTGAAGAAATAGTCTAAAGCGAAAATAATTACTAGATATAACAAGATACTTATGTATGTCTCGCTAATCATTGATCTATCTCAAACCGCAAACTATCAGGACATATGTATACGGTGAGATGTGTTTGGTTAACAACCCTAGACCTCCACATCTTCCGATTCAATACTAAGTACCACCTTTCCCATGTTTCTCTTCAAATCTATCCTGAATTTCACAAAGTTGACAACACAAATTAGGTGTTGAAAGGGCATGCAAAAACACGTTACCACATATTACAATTGTCCCAAAGCGGACTGAAGAACTAAGTTTGTCATCTAACTAAAGGATGACGTTAAAGAGTTTTTCACGTTAACTTATTCCTTCCATAATATCGTTCATAGCTGTGAGAAATAAGGGTGATGAGGAGTACCCTGTCGAACAGGACTGGTGGTCGAACTTTGCTTGATAAGGTCTTGATCGACAATCTACCCAACTTTAAAAGTGGTAAGATCTCTTCCCAACTGAATCTTGCAGGTGCATTGAATGCGATCTACTTTGGACGGACTGCTGATCGAACTAGTATCCGGTAACATTTAACCGAATCTTTCAAGTGCATTCTACAGTTTGTGAGGTTAAAACTAAAACCGCTGGCCGAATGGGAAAAGGTCACAATCACAATCCTCCCCTCACCACATATTTTTTGAATGTGCATTCATACGAGTTGTAACAAAAGACTGACAGTCAGTTATTTCGTTTTGCCAAGAAACTTCGTAGCAGAATACTGCGTTACCCCATCCCTAAGCAGCGTGAACGGATGACCAGTTTGTCTTAACCAAGGTAGCTAAAATCCACCAGCTTATTGTATGCATGCAACAGTGGAATATGTTGTTCCCCCTCTAAGTTTGATTATAATCTGTAATTCGACTGTGAACGAGATCCGGGTTTTTAAAGGAAACAGCCTCAATTGGAGCGTGTGCTCGTGTGGATACAACGAAAGGTCATCTGACAAATGTTACCTACATGAATTTGCCCAACAATTTCTTCTTATTATTCCATAAGAAGTGCATAATTTTCTTTGTAAGGTGTGAGGTAATTTCCTTTGACTGAGAATGTGTACGAATTTCCGTAGTAGTGGGATGTCCCGCGAAATTCGCAGCGAAAGATGTTAACCAAGAGTTTTATAGCTAATTTCATACACTGGGTCCGAGAATACCCAGTTCGTGTATGTAACTAACCCGCAGTATTATAGTTTATAATGGTAAGAAGCTATGTGACGTTTGGTTCGCATTACCGATTTGTCAAAAAAATTGACCCCGACAAAAACGTATTGACAGTTCACGAATGTGTAACATTTTCCATCTCTGAAACAAGTACACAAGATTCAAAGGCGTTGGAAGGTCAAGTGTTATCGGAGAATGTCACGTTGATCGTGACGCGTGCACAACCTAGATTAATCTGTAATCCGTGAGTAAACGAGAGAAAAACCACTCTGCCCTAACCGGACTCAGCCATTGAGAGCTCCAGGATAACTGCAGATGCACCACGAGACAATAATAAACGGAGATCCTCAGAATGTGCAAACCCAACAGGAGTGGAGAGTGCAGGCTCTGGAAAGAGTGGTCATTTTTGCTATGTACGACGTCACCGGAGACCATTACGCTAGTTTCGTTCGTCATGTCGAACGACGCTGTATGCAGGCGATGAACATTGAAACGGTTGGGTCACAACTGTAAACCCTTGCGAGGCTGAGTTTCATAATTAGTGCACTTCACATGAAGCCACTTGTAAGCGGCATTACACTTGACTCCGTTCAGAAGGGCAACCGTACGCTAGTCATCGCCCCTTTCAATCGTTTCGATAATACGTCTGCCTGTTTCGGGACTGATGTTGGTGTACTTGCGTCCGCCAGCCATGCATGCGGGAGAACTAATGAAAATGTTCTCACAAACTGGTTAACTCTCACATCAAAGCTCGAAGTCTACTACGCCCCTAAACCTCACTCCTATTGGACGTGAGATTCACAGACACCCCCAACCACTCGCTACCTTTTACCTGTCGAAGAAACCAATACGGCCAGCGGTTTGATGAATTAGTAGGAACAGGGTCAGATGACCGCTAACCCCGTTCTTAGTAAGCAAATCCGTTGACACCCCTCGATTAACCCAAACCACTTCCTCTACCAAAGTAGCCAATGCGAAGCATTCCAATCAAGATTGGTCGTCCCTTACGGTTAGTTGGGCCAATCGCGTTCTTCCCGTCACGTCCAAGAGTCTAAGGTGGAAATTCTAATGCGCCAGACTGATTTGCTTTAGCACGTAATGGAAAATCTTGTGTCTAAAATGGAAACTGGTATGGAAAATGTTATAAATAGCTGTATGTTTCGGGATCGACCTGATTTGGTGTGTATTCTGGCCGATCTTTCGCTTCAGCTACTATCGCACTCTTTTCACCCTAGCATCTCCGTGACGATTACTGTTACATTAAACAGGCTGAGACGCATTTAATTTGAAATGGCCTTAAGAATGTCCCAGGAAGTCTACTTCACACGCTGGACATTATGTGAACTTCGGCTGACGTCATGCACGACGTTTGTCATCGAAACACATAGGTCCACTACAAATAGGGTCAGTCGTGATGTGGTGTGGTGAGTCTCGTCTATACTGGTCTCCCCATGTATTCACCAATATGAAGCATATTTTCGTGGCTTCATAACGTAGGTTATTGATCTCCTGAGATGAGTTTTCTAAATACTTGCTGATTGGAAAGTTGATCACGGCAGTCGGAAGTTGAAGCACGGTGTCAGTGCAAGCCTCGATATTTATTTATTCTCATAAAAGACTCGTTGTCGGACCTTATTCTGGCGGACTTTTTCATAACTTCAAGCAAAAGAAATGGGGTCAGGTTTACAGAAACATTCCACCCTATAAAAGTTATGTGGGTGATAATCTGGCTAAGTTTGTGCGTGGATATGATACAACTGTGTTGGTTCTGGAACTGAACTCAGCACACGCAAAAATGGAATCGATATTAGAGTAAATTTCGCTTCTACATGTTAAATTAGAGTAATCGAACAACTGTCCGGCACCAAGGTTAGTCATCAGAATACTGGTCAGTAGGCTTGTGTGCACAGCTTCTGTCTGACGGCGCTTAAAGTGGGCCTGGCGTACACCTCGTTCTGCGCACATGTTTAATGATAGCAATCTGCTTGAAGAAGTAGATTCTATTCATCCTGTTCCTCTGCATCTTATCAATAAAACGATACACCCAACCAACTAAACTTTGGTTTAATGTAAGTACCTAAGAATGTGCCCGTAGAGTTATCGGTAGGGTCAGCGTTATGACATGTGAATGAAGCAACATCTGAACTCACTTACTTCGCTAACAAGTCATGTTGAACAACACTGAGGTCAGGGTAAATACTAGTATCACCTGGCGAGAGATGAATAAAAATAAAATCACCCCCACCCCGACTAAATGATGCTTTCTTATGTGGTTAGTTTGAGCACCGCTTAAGCAGCTCCAAAAAGCTACCTGAACATTTCGATCACCACAGATATTCCAAATAGATTACAAAGTTAAGTGTATGCTATACCTGCACCCATTACCATGCAAAAATAAAATTCACCATCTGCACCAACCGAGGGCATGCAAGATGGACCACATGGTGATTATCAGTGACTAGTGGAACAGCCTACTCCGCAGTGCAGAAAGAGGCATCATACTATTCGTCGGGAATTTATAATTCCAGCATATCCACCCTTCAGTAAGTGTCCACGAATGGTTCGTATGGACTCCTCAACCACTCTGGTGGCTCAACATCACCCAACAGTGTGGTATGAATCAGCTTTGGCACATCATGAAACATCGAACGAATTATGTTTTTTGATTGCCGTATCAACAGATACAGATTTTGCTGACTTTTAGAAAAAGGCCTGATTTGACATTTCCGACATGTGAGCTTCTTCGGTTTCATTTAGAACGATTTTCCGGGACTAACCAGATATAAGTATGTTGCATGACAGTGTACATTAAATACGGTGTTAGCTGGAACAAACTTTGGTAATCAATAAATGCTGTGGCAAGTTGTGCTTATGTACGCCGGCACGTATCACCCTACCTACATAAATATTGGTACATGATTTTTAGGGTCCTCCTGGACCCGTTGGTCCCTCTGGCGAAATGGGCCCCATAGGTGATCAAGGTACAATTGGGTCACCTGGTACCAAAGGAGAGAAAGGTTATTCCGGTCAGCTTGGACGACAAGGTTTCAAAGGAGAACAGGTGGGTTGGCGTTTGAAAATCGTTGATCGATCCGACTGGCAGGTCGGTAGCATTTTTTGTGCAATCTTGGGTTTTCCTATCCATCCAGAGGAAATGATTTAGTGGGTGACTTTATATATGTTATATCTTTTGATTGTCCTCAAATAGAATAGTAAATCTGACGCAACATTACTGTTTAACCTTACAAAACAAGTAACCAAATAAAATGTGTGGCTGTGAAATGATGTGACTATTTTATATGATGAAACAATTCACCGCTGGTGAAAATTTGCGTTACCCCTTAGACAGCTAACCTATTTCTGGGAACGGAACAAGGGGTAGCGGATAACGTTACAAGGAATTGTGTTCTCAATCTTCTCGGATCAAGTAGGCGGTAGAACAAACGAAGCATTAAAACGCATGAGCGTAGGCTCAGAAATAATGCATTACGTCAACACACTGCGCAGCAGGTTGTTGATAGCTTGATGTTTCCTACATGATGTGTGTAACGTGTTCTTAATTACTTAGGAATATCGCTTCACGCATTCTTGTAGCAAGCTTTCTTCCTTTTTCGCTGATCATCAAAATGTAGTCCAATTTATCCTAACTAGATTTATTGACTCGTTTACTCTCAGTAGATTATAATTTTCTAAGTATTTCACTTATCCGTTACAGCGTTGTATGAAAGTAAAGAAATAACTCGGACTGGTAGTCTATCGGTATAAACGAAGACGATGGTCATAACGGACAGTTCCACGTCAAAGTACTAGTCGGCTGTATTTCATCTTCATCTGTGTGAACACTGAAGTGCTATTTATCATCAGCTCACAACTTGGTCAATCTAAGAATTGTATCCATTCAGAATTTAACGTGATGTTCCAGAAAATGATCATCTATTCCGGAGACCTATTCAGATGTACTAGTGGACGATATTTTAATTCATCCACTACCGGGTGAACAGTATCAAGCAAATTCACTTTTAGCTTCCCGCATCCAGATAATGTTTCACAGCCAACCACTTCAGAACGGTTCTAATGTAAATCGGAAGAAGGAAGGTGTAAACAGGCACGTATCGTACGATAATAGTATGCTGCATGCTCGTTGAGTAAGCAGCCGCAGCAACAGAACACCCTTTGAGAACCGAACGACCTTGAAAATCGACAGATCGGTTGAATTGGACATTAGTTACTAAGGTTCGGGTAGAGCATCTTCGATTTTGTCACACTAAACACAGGAATGATAGATGAACCTTGATCAAAACCCTGAGTTAAATACAAGTATAAAGCAGGTATAAAATTCGAGATCCATATAGATTCTAAAGCCTTAACACGTGCTCTTTTCATTTGAACCTAATGTTGTCTGAAACCGATGTTTTTGACAGATACCTGAAATCTTTTTCTGTTAATAAAACGGTTGAAAAACGGAAGCTACGAGCTCGATCATCTTATACTTATCCTCTGTTTGCTTTTAACCAATATATCAAATTATTCGCCACATAGTAATGCCAGCCAAACCACTATGTGACAAAAGAAGAAGTCTCGTACACTTTGTGTTTAACTCGAGGCCTCTGATGTTTCAGTGGACAGAACTGAACGTTCATAATTATGATTAACACTGCAACGTTTGTTTCAGGGTTTACAAGGGCCTCCGGGATATCACGGGCAGAATGGACTCTCGGTAAGTAACACACTTCCTGGAAGGTTTTTAGAAACTTAGCACGTTAACTGCCTGAAACAATTTGAACCATTTTAACCTATCTTTTAAGCACAGTTGTGAAGTTTATTCTTCTCGTTGAGACGCAAGTGAAGTGCATATATATATATATAAGTATAGATACGGTTGAGAATCGTGTAGTAAGAAGCCTAGCGAAAATCAGTAACTCTGCACTTCGGGTCAATAAACAACTTGTTACGGCTCGGGATTCGTGTCTGTTGTCAGTGTTTCTAAAATACGCTAGCTGAAGCACCAATGTATGTCGTCAAAATGTGAACAGTAACAACTTATCCTAGGCAAACATCGGTTGTTTGTTTGCAAGGTGTAGGCACCTTGATGTTGAATGTTTGAATATGGACGTAGTTATTTTAGGTAGTTAGGTCCCTTCCCGTCCCCTTCTTTTTCCTTCTCTCTCGTCCTATACACGGTTTGCTTTTTCTTCATGGCTGTGTGGCAGTTAAGCATTAGTTTGAACCACTGATGTATTGCTGTCTATGATGATGATGATGACTGAAGTTATTGCCATCCATGAAGATTTTAGGAAGTATATTTGAAACTAAAACTGCAGACAAGTTGGTTAGTGGTGAAGCAGCAGTGACAAACCAAGTCAACACCTGAAAAAGCGTATACCTGTATTTTGCAGTAATTCGTTGCGTATCGTATGACTTCTGTGGTACTAACCCCGTCTGGTGTAAGCAGTCTTCGGGTATTCGGAGCAATGACCTAAAGAGCAAACCGCGATTTACATTAGAATTCATTCTTCTAGACTAAGACAAATGCACACAATAATTACTCCATACGTTATCGAGAAAGTGTGTGGAATAACAGTGAGATAACGATTTGTTCATAGAAACTTCCTAATTTGGTAACTGTTTTCAACTTTCACAATAACCTGTACACAGTCGATATCATTCACTCCTAATACAGATGCTTCGTCAGACCAGACAAACCAGTTACATTTTAGGTACTACTTAAGGTAGGCAGATGTGAGCAAGTAAGCGAGTAGAAACTATTAGGCCATGGGACAAATGTGCTCAGATAGCGGTCAGTACCAGGCTCGAATTGTGAATTACGCCGAAACGGGGTAATGCCAACGAAGAGAGAAGTGGGCTCGGTAGGGTTGTGTTAATCAAATTGATTTAGGGGAAAATGTGATAAGAAATCCTTCAGTGGATAGCGTCATCTTGATGCGAATACGTTGGATCGATACAATGTTAATCGCCGCAAACCACAAAGTTCCACAGGTCAGTCATTTTTAAACCACAGTTGGCCTTCATAATTCCGAGCACCCCTGCAAAAAAACACACGTGCGGTTCGAAGCTTGTTGGTAATGAAGACGACATTTTCCAGACCATTTGCGTGGAGACTATGTAATGAGTGATCAACGACCGCAAAATCGCTGATGACGATCTGGTAGGCTAGTCAGTTCTAGTACCTCCTCTTGACAATATTCCGTTGCTCACTTATTCTAAGTTTAATTTCTTCTAAAGTCTATCCCGTGCGGCATTTTGTTCTACATAAGCGGCTAGCAGAATTCTAACTTGACGAGGAATACTTAAGGTGTGTTGATACGTGTGACTTATGGGAATACATACATTCAGTTTTTAGCTCGCTTCACCATAGTAAGGAAAATATTGTAGCAGATTGCTCACTGAACACTGAACATTTGGTGTAATACCTAATCATGTTGGGAACCTCTAGTGACTGAACGGTTAGTAATTATCTGACCTATATACCGAAAAATTACACACTTACTACAATGACAATAGTAATAACGGACTATTCCTTTCACTTTGCTTCCAGGGTTATCCTGGTTTCATCGGTCCCAAAGGAGAAAAGGGAGAACCTGGCTGCTACGGGGATCCGGTAAGCTTTTTTGAATTTACGAATCAATTAATGTCATTTTGAAGTCGGCTTTCTGTTCAATACCCCCCCCCCAAACTATACGAAAAGATACAAACGTTCGTGAAATTCCTAATTAATGATTAGCGTGTTCGACTGAATGTTTGTTAACCTTCGTACTATCGTTGTATTTCCTTCGCATTCGTAAAATTCAGTCAAAAAGCAACTGAGTACATGTCCGTCATTAGAGTTATTAACTAGTCATGGCAGCTGATTAGATTGGCTGACTTTTTCTTGTGTGCTTAAGTTTGGGTTACATGATCGGACCTCGTCATTCCTACCGTAACAAGCTTCTGTTTTCCAGAAAAATCCTTTTGTTTTCAGGTATCCCAGAAACCGTTGGGTCAGTTATTGTCGGTTAACTACCTCAGACGTGATACAAATGTGACACCCCGTAATTAGGTACACTTTTTCATTCGTCCTGGTTAAATGCTTATCTACCAAAAGTGAACGAAGGAAATGGCTGCTTTCTCTCGAATGTGGATGGATTGTGTGTCACTTGCCAGGAAGCACTCATTCTACCTGCAAACAATTTGCTTAAATTAGTACCGTTCAACCGAGCTCAGCGAGTTGACCGTGAAATAGAGAATTTTGGTGGTCGATCTGATTGTGAAAGGCGGACTTCTGAGTCAAGCTTTTGCCACCGGAAGTCAGTTTAGAGCGCAGCATCTAATGAGTGGCTGACGAATGACGGTACAAAAATTGCGACAGAGGAAGGTGACGTTGAGTCAGTACACCGGTGTTCTGTTGTCTGCTAAAAAGGAAAAAGGGAGTTTAGCTTTCTGAATTGCATCATCAACAAGAACCCTCTGTAAAAACACTTACGATGAGGTTAGTTCGTCCGAAGTGGTCGGACACTGCGAAGGGATGGCGAACGGACCACTAGGTCCGTCGCCTTATAGTGTGAAATCAGCTTTTGCAGAGCGAATTTGAAATGCTGTGCACTGTTCATTTTGAGCGCTATCAGCCAATTGCGTTGAAGATTGATTTTTTTCACCCTTTTCCATCCGGTTTGAATGATGCTTCCTGGTTTGACTAGACAAATTCTGGACGGTACAGTCCACGTATCTCACTAAGCATCAGGCGAGTAAATAATCGCAGATAAATTTTATATGAATACGTTCTCCTTCACATTTATGATAAGCAATCAGTGAAGATTATGTTTAATTCCGTTGCATCGGTATGTCACCGCTTCATTTAGTATGTTCGCCGTGGATATTCTTCGCTGGCACCCTTTGAGCCGCTAAACAATCCGTAAGTATTAGGCAACATATGTTGGGCGTATATTCCAGAGCAGAGTGCAGCGTACAAAATTGGGGCTAATCATTCTTATTAGCCAATATCTGACTCTTTAATCGCCGTGAATCCGAATAACTTTCTGTTGAATTTTGCATGGCTGGAGGAAGCATGGAGAGAAGCATGCATTTTCATCAGCGCCGAGCTGTAACTGTAATACATGTCAATTTCGAAGTCTATAAATGTAACAACCAAATAACATTACGCTAAAAATATATTCGCCACTGATAATTCTCGAGAAACTGAGAATCCAGACACGTAAACAAGCCAGAAACTAAAAAAGTATGTTGACTGTTGTCAATTTGCTAGCGAAATTACACTTATTTGTCCGGTTTGTAGTTCATTTTCAAAAACGGCTGGCGGACCCATTGCCGAGGATTTAATGTGACCTACTAGCCGAAATCCGAAGGCTATCAACACTTAGTTACTTGTACAAGTGACTTGCGCAGGACCCTGATTCCCTTGGGAACGTTAGAAACCAGGCTGGGGATAGTGTGGAGGAATATCTCGGCACCATGGCGAAGACATGATTACTTACAGAACAGCACGTTAATGCCTTGTTCATTCGGATAGAACGGTGAGGGGTAGTTCATTAGCAGACAACCTCAGTGATAGTTGGAATATAAGCCACAAGTAAATGAAAGACGTTGAAAGACGGTGTTCAATTGTGAAAGCGAATGGTTATAAAGTTTATGTAAAGCAACCAAAACGAAAGAACTGAAGCGTTGAATAAGAAACCAAAGAAACTTCCCAACAGAATGACACTGCTCCTGAATGATTGGAGAAATAAAACCTGTTTAAAGTATGCAATTGAGAATGACAATACTTATGCTATCGAGTTATTTGTAGACCATAAAGCTAGCAGACCATTCTGATAGGAACCATCTTCCGAATTGATATGTTATGGTGACTTCATTCACATACTTATTGTTTTGGCATTTACTACATCCTCAGCTTCGCTTTTTTCAGCCACTTGTTGATGATCGAGCTCATCGGTCTTAGATCACCGCAATTTATTTCCGTCCTTTTTGTCACATTTGTTGTCGTCTTCTTCTCTGGAACGGTAGCAGTTTTGCTTTGATGGGTTATTGCATTGTGTTAACCGCATGAAACATGGTGTCGTAGCAGCCGATGTAAACCTGTTCCTAGATTACGCACCTCAGCTGTTGAATTTCAGTGAAGCTCGTGCAATCTAATTTGCAATATTGATTAGAAGTAAATGTTTTGCTGTTCTTACTGACTCTGAGACTACTTTTTGTACACCAACAAAACATAATTCCATGAAACACAAGTACAAAAAAATGTCCATTTAACTTTGTCTCCATTTTTCGCTGTGGAGGAATATCTGTTCATATTCAACTTAAGTCCAGGTACCAAAACTGATTCGTTTCCCGACGGCCTATTCATATACTCAATTTTTATTCCATAAAAACGCATCGTGATTACCACATTTCAAAATCCACATAAGGCTAAGTATCGGTTTGGCATTTGTAACCAAGTCAGTACATCCGCACTTGAAAACCAAATCAAATCACCGGTGTGTAATCGTAGCTAGATTGTAGGATGATTTGCAACCTCCATACGCTAGACGACCCAACAGTACGCGCACCTGTTTGCACTTTCTTTGTCGTCAGCCATATGCGCAAATTTCTAGATATTTTTAACTATCGCGTGCGCGTCCTCCTACCCTCATTTATTGCCGTCAGGGTGAAAATGGCATTCCCGGATCGCCAGCCGTCCCCGGACTGAAGGGTTTGCCTGGTATCCCAGGACGTCCTGGTCCCAAAGGAATGCCCGGATGGAGTGCGCAGGGCAGGCCTGGTCCACAGGTTTGTTTAATTTGAAATTATCCCATTGTCTTAGGTTATGCAGACACAATTAAATAAGCCTAAGTGCATTTTGCGATAATTTTGTTTCGGTTCCAAGAGTCGAGTCCGAAAGTTTTGTTTGCTCACACGTGACTTATCAGTCCTTGAGTAATTCCTTGTATTGAATTTGAAAAACCTCTACAGTTTCGATCCTTGTTTTTACATCTCTTCAAAATCGTGAAACGTCCACTAGACGACTTTTAAAAACAATTGGCTTCCGTGCTATAGCGATTGACGAAGTAATTTTTTTATACTGATTTTGTAATTCAAAAGTTGAATAACACCAACGTTTTTTAGATATGCTTAACTGGGAATCTTTGAAGCTCCTTGGGCGAGTGTTAAGAAGGAAAAGCTTGGAAAATCAATGAACGGTATTGTTTCCTCCTCTGGATCAGCATCTTTAGTTCGGGAAAAACGAACATACGACACAAAAATCACATAGGTCATATGAGATCCAAAATTTGATAGACCTACCAAATCAGGGGCATTATTTATTAAAAATTCTGACGGAAGAGTTACGATCAATTTTTCCATTTAATATGACATGTATTTCGTGGAAATCTTGCGAAGGTTCTAGGAAGATATTTCATAATTTTCTGGTTTATCTGTTGACTTTCATTTCCTCTTTATCTACATATTTCTCCCACTCTTCTCCTCGCACTGCTACCCACCGTTTCTCCACAGTCACCTGCCAGCTAGACTTGTCTACGTGTGTTTGACTATCTGTGTTCCCCACCATTTCACTTGTTTATTTTCTGAATCTGTGTACAGAGTCTCTTCAACATTCAATATGTTCATGCCCCTAAATCGGTCGAGTTACACTGTGACTCATCAGTGGGTCGAAATAATAACTCTTTTACTTAACAGTAGTAAAGTTAGAAGTCAATACATTTGAGAAACAAAAATCATTGGCGATTTTACAAAAAAAGACAAAGTTAAGCACTGCACGACATTTTATCATAAGTTGTCTTAAGAGTTTCCAAACTCAGAATTTCACTTTAAAATTAAGACCATCTCACTGATTAAGAATGTTGCATCTTTGAAAAACCTGTCACACACTGAAGGCAATTATCTTTGATACAGAGAGAATGTACGATACAACTCAGTTCATTGAGTCTGCTCACTTTAGTCAGATGCAGTTTTACAGTACAGTTTTACTGTACGCAAAGTTCAAATCAAATACGCATACAATATTTAATATTTTTCAAAATATTTAGAAAGATTGAGGTTACTTAAGTTTATCAATTGATACAGCCAGTAAGAGCAAACAGTGATCACGTAATTATACCTAAGCTAAGCAACTTCAAAAACCAGGTGGCTCCCGCAAAATGAAATTATCACACGCTCAGAAAATGCAACGCACGCTAGGTTGTGGGTTGCATAATTAATCCAATGTTAGAATAGTGTTTTGTCAAAAAAAAACGGTGTACAAGGAACACCGTATGCTACCGTTCACCTCAGGAAGGGGTGTTTTTCCTAGACCATTGCCTCTTCGAAAGCTGCCGCTAGTGGACCTTGTCTCCCGTAAACAAGCCTTTTCCAGCTTTGTGTCACCATTCGTGGAGAACAGTGAAGAAAAGAGCTTGACGCAGTGCTTAATGGCACAAAAAATAGCCGTGTGATGAACCGTTTGTTTTTGTTGTTAAAGTTTGATCACAATGTACCTTAGAACAAAATATAAGTCACTCAGAGACGTGGTCACACAGGACGTAGTTTAATATAAAATTTAAGCAACATACCTTCCAGCCGTAAGCTGTAGCACGGTGCTGGTGATCAGTGATAATTTGAGAGGTTTGTAAGACATTCATACGAACAACTGCGTTGTCACAAAGGCGGAAACCTATGAGGCAGTGGCTGGCATGTAATTGTCGGTAGAACATAGGACACAGACATTATTGTGTGGGCACATATTGCATTTATACTGTTGCAGAAAATTCGGCATATATCAGCAACATAACCCACTATTCTTATTGAGAAATGTTGTAAACGCACTTCGCACCCACTCCCCATACCGAAGTGGAGTTGGGTCATGAAGGTAGACAACTCGGTTTTCAGCACTTCCGCCTTGGCTACTTGAACATCGGTTACGATTAAGCTGGATTTGTGCCAATAATTTGTCGAGAACTGGAAATCAGGGCAATTGAGATAAGCAAGTTGTTACCGGTTAATTTGGACACTGCTAAACAGCCTTCAAGCCTTTCATCACGGTGTCACAAAGAGGTTCTGGATTAACTGGTCACACTAACCTGACCCTCTGGCTGAGTAAACCGCACACAGCTCTGTGTGGATCAGTTAGACATCAAAATTGAGAGCAAATAGTTCTCTAACACTTGGCTCTGTTATTTAAACGTTGTATTAGTGTGTAATTTGTGCAGCACTGTCCTGAGTCTGGCCGACTGACCGTCGTAGTCCATCGAAGCGGGCAGACGGTTTCATTTTCTGAAAACCTGTAGTCTTCATGTTTTTCAGTCGGTTTGATATGAGCCTATGTTGTCTTCCTGTATACCTGGGCAGTGGCTTTGATTTTTCGTTTTGAAGAATGCGATCCCAAAGCTCTAAACTGTTCCGGACTAAATTCAGCTTAGACGTAACCGGTTGTCAGTTGTGAAGTCTCAACAATCGAGTTGTCAGTTTGCATGACTCAACTCCGAGCATATTTACCTTTTGCACAGAAGTTGGGTCATTGTAGGTCGTGGATTGCGATTAACATGTCACACACTCCAGGCACACTGAAATAACCGCGGCAGTGGGAATTCGCCATAGGCCTTCCCAACACAGATATCTCAACTCAACATTCCTAATCAACCACTTTCTGGCAACACATTTTCACCACGAAAGCTGTTCCTTCTTATTTACTGTGGTGAATAAGTTTCCAGCGATTAGGACAGTTGTGAGCCAATTGAAAAGTCACGCGCAGGAGAAAAACGGAAACAACGGAAGCTGTGAGGAAATGGTGGAGTCAGTTATTTGATGAGTTGACCATAAAAGTGGTGTGCAGCTTGCAGCAAAGACTAGGTGCAGTGAAATCGCTGAAAAATGTGCCAAGGAAGTATCGGACACTAACAGAAAATAATGTTGACCATTCTTCTGCACTTCTAGTGGGTCGATTCATGCAAACATGATTTGGGCTGATGGTATATATATATATGCAAAATTTACTTTACTTGTGCTAAAGGTAGAAAACCCTATTCATACCAGAAGGTATACCGACGACTGGGTTGTTGTCGGTTGCGCTTAACCCATCCAACCATAACTTAAGCGATGGTATCTTCTTCCGTATCCAACTAAGTGCAGTGACTTATCTGTCAACATATCTGTTGAGTTTAATCTCTGACGCAGGCCTGATTAGCATGTTAATTGAATTTCATGAGCCAACATCACCGTCTGTTACGAATCATTCTTTTTGTTCTCATACCTTCATCATATTATACTTAGTTGTGTTTAATCTACAGTATAAACGTCTGCATTATTTTGCGCGCAAAGTCTTTACTCAAACTGCCTCAGAGTTGCAATCCTGACTTACGAATCGAACACACCAAGCGTAACCCTGTTTCTCCAAATTTTGGAGATCTCGAAACTGGTGATTGTCTTGGAGTTGACCCTACCTTGATTGTCTCGCTATTTTTGCGAAGAAATGGGTCACTGCTAAAGAATTCTTTCTTGATTTCACTCGGAAACTTTTTACAGTTCCTTCTCCTCATTGCTGTCTTATATAAACTGATTTGGGCAACCAGTGGATTATTGTATTAAAATAAAAATTCTTTTTCGGGTAAACGTAAATACATGCAATATTAAACTAAACCACCAGTATATGTTTAACCCTTTTCAGGGTGACCCTGGTCTTCCTGGTCCTTCAGGCGCACCGGTAAGTTAGTTATCGGGATGGATAACTGTTTCAGTTAATTAGCCAAATTACTTGTCAGTAAATTAACTGAAATCGAGACGATTTTGAAGTACGTACCACAAGGTGGATAATAATGGCGTGTAAAATTTCACTGTTTTGATTCTGGACTCTGATTCAGGATTCTGTATGGATTTTCAATTCGTAATTTCACGTGATGTCTGAAATATTTTCGGAAAGTTTGCGAGCTGTTATTCATCCGATAAAATAAGAACGAAAAGTCAGTGGCAGAGCGTTGGATGTCTCGGACAGCAATGTATTCTTCGCCATTCATCAATTACCACAACAAAAATGGTGTGAGCTGTTTATAATGGGTGAATATAGCAATCAGAAACCAAGAGAGTAGACTGGCTAGTGGGAAATAAGTGAGGTTCTATTCACTGTGGCATGTTAACGTCATCATCCATATTGATGAGAGAAACCCGAAAATTGGGCGCTAGAAGTTAAATGGCGAAAGTTGTTGATCACAGTGACTTGGATGCTGAAGATTAGAAAGACGAGGGCCGAGCAGAACTCTTAGGTTAAATTTTGGCGGAAGCATAATTAATTGTAAACAATAGTGAGAGAATACACTGTAATAGAAGTTGGGAGCTACCAAGTTAAAGCAGAGAAGATAATCAGTTATTTCTGTATGAAAGAAACCGTTCAAAACAGTTGCACAGTTTGGAGTTTTCAGAGGCTTTGTGGTTGTAGAAACTACATCCGACGTTTAAACTTAACTCGCTGGAGTGTGATGATGCTGCACACAGATGAGTGAATCAGGCTCTCACTTTGTGAGTTGCCAATTATTATCAAAAGCTGTGCGATATTTGATGTTTTCGGTAAATATGAGATAAGCATTTGAACGATTAGTCCACAAAATAATTTATGGAAAACCAAAATGGATTTTGGTCTAATGCTTATTTGCCCAAAAATATAATTTCTGATTACTGATGAGAAGTCGGGGATTTGGTTTATTTTCAAGTTGACCATCACTCACATTTGATCGCAGCGTTCGCATTCAGATTGACTTTCCAGCCAGCCCTTTTCGAAAAGATGCACTAGACTCGAGTTTCGCTTTCATTAGAGCTCATCAGTAGTGCATATCCTTGCCACGGCCGCGATTTGAACTCATGAGGTAACCGTGTTAACCACTGCGCCATTGACCTCACATTAGGCACAACCGAATTATCAAATCTGAACGCTCAACCACTCTGGCTTGTGAGCAATGATCAGGTTGCCCGATCGTCTCGAGAGGAGACACAGTTACTGCCTGTTAACTCCAATCGATAACCCCGCGATTAGGACTTCCGAGACAGGTCGAGATCACAGAACTCATTAAACCTGCAAGGCGATATTTTAGATTACTGATGAGTAGTCGGGGATTTGGTTTGTTTTCAAGTTAACCATTTGACTAGTTGTTCTACCCTCTCTGGAAGTCTCTTTTGGAATGTTAAACGACGAAGCAAATTTGGATTAATGCTTAATTTGAGAACCGCACGTGAGCAAACTACCAGTATGTATACTGATGACATTACCATTCTCACGTTGCATCCCAAGCAACCAATTTTTACTTGGTCCTCACTGTTCACCATTATATCTTTCCGATTTCTAGACTTTTGCTTGAGGAATCCACAATAAAACTTAGTTGTGTCTGTAACGTAGCCTGTAAGACCACCCAGTAATTTCATTTATCAACCATTCGACGTTCATCTATTGTTGCCTCAATATCGATTTAGGAAGACCGGCAATTAAGTGCATGTAAATCATTCATTCCCACGTTGTATGTCTTAAGCTTCCGACCAACACACATTTTTATTTCCTCTATACTGACTGAATACATTTTGTTCTTTTAAAGTTCATTACTAAATATTAGTGCGTTAACTGAAACATACCGACATCTTTTTAAACATGTTAATTCAAAAGAATCCGAAGTTAAGTGGACATAATCGTTAACGATAAGCGCATCCGCTTCGTAAATATTCGGGGACTAAGTAGATAACGAACAGATGATTACAATTTACCATACATCCGTAGCCATTGCTTTAAACACAACGTAATAGACAGACTAAAAGCATTTACAGTGAGGCACAAAGACACAAATTAAAAAAGGTATATGCATGAATTTCACGTCACGTTTTTGGTTCTCCAGTGGATAAACATGGAGCTGAAAAGTATTTCCTGGTTTCGTATTCAAACCTAGTTCATGGGCACCGTGATGTATTGTACACTAATTTGAGACACGAAAACAGTATAAAGTAAAGTCAAGACTTCACCAGGGCAAGACAGTTGAGCACTAACTGTTGTGGTAGTGTTTTTAAAGAACGACTGCCAACATGGCAGTGGTACAGCTTGCTCAATTCTTCCATACCGAGGTTTGACTTATATTCAATTCTGTTATAAATTGTACAAAATCTTTGGGTGTGTCGACCTGCTGTCCACGCTTACCTGGTCGTTTTGTATGTCAACCTGTTCAGACTACGGTTAGCACTGTGAACCAGAGTTGCAAATATTACAACAGCCGATAATAAACGATGGTAAACTGTTAAAAAACTCAGCGTATCTTACAAGTTATTTGCATTATGGATGTACCTTCTCTATACTATTAAATTCCAGGGGTTTCCTGGACCGAAAGGACCGCACGGGGATCCCGGATATCGTGGGATGCCGGGTATGAAGGTAAGGTTGCCGCGTGCCAATTCTCCATCCTCGGCTACACTAATTAACGCAGGTGTGGTGAACTTTGTCGTAATCGAAATGCAGCACTTTCGACTTATAAGTGGCCAGTGTTGTATTTTGTCGGTAAAGTGTAATGTGCATAGTATCGTAGCGTTTTTATTATTGATAAACACTACCTTCGGGTGTAACTTCAGGCTTCATAATTAACGTACGTTCATGCCGAGATATTGATTGCGTTTTCTTCCCATATCGTTGACAAAAACCGAACTAAACTATTTCATTTGTTATGACTGCAAAGATATGCACCGTATGTGGTTTGTTTTAATGAATACTTTGATTTTCCAGGGGTTTAAAGGAGTTCATGGACCTTACGGTCCTCGAGGTCGTCCAGCCTCAGCAATTACAATCGAGGGACAGAAAGGTGATAAAGGACAGCGCGGACCACGCGGAATGGACGGATTTCCATGTAGTTTGGACACGCATTCAAGACAAGGTCCAACGGGTAAACCAGGTCCTCCGGTGAGTTCGTCCAGTACATTTGAGACAAAGAGGTGTCGGCCAAAATTATCGAGCACTGAGATAGCTGCATTATCTTTCAAGATTTACT
This sequence comes from Paragonimus westermani, assembly GCA_008508345.1. Classification (NCBI taxonomy): domain Eukaryota; kingdom Metazoa; phylum Platyhelminthes; class Trematoda; order Plagiorchiida; family Troglotrematidae; genus Paragonimus; species Paragonimus westermani. The sequence continues at coordinate 20,646 of QNGE01003248.1, read as the reverse complement.
TATACTTTGATCCACTATTCTGTCGATGTCAGTAAACCAAGTCAAGTAATCTGGGTCACACCATTGCAGATTACACTACAAACCCAGTAAACGATTTCGAGGCCAAATTTGTATCTTCGGCCATGTTGCATGTTAAGCAATGGTATTATTTTGCATATTTATTTTACAAAATTATCACGTAATCTTTTTACAAAATTTTCAAATAGACCACACTGATATGACGGTTTTGTTGTCTTGAAATTATGGCATTTACACTCACTTGCTGGCGAAGCTTAATCTACATTAGAGCATCATCAACCAAGTCTACAACAACAGATTATTTCGAGATGACGATGCCGATACGTTTCTTGATCAGACGCTTTTAAATCGAAAGCCAAGTGTGGCACGTTCACTGGGTTTCTTGGTGGACCGGACTTCTATTGGCATACCAAACCGTGCAGTTTTTTCCCCCATTTATCATTACTAATTTGGTCACATAAGCCCAATTGGTCTCGCAAAGTTAAATCGCTCAAGTAGCAAGTTATTGTTGGAATGAGACTAGAATAGTCAGGAATAATGTAACATTTACTCCGAAAGCCTGTCTGTCCATGAATCGGTGGAGATTCCAGGTGACTTTCAGTTTATCCTCAATGAGTGAAAGTTACTTCAAAACTTGTTCAGTGTGACAACGCGACACGAATTAAAAAAAGGTGGCTTCAGGTTAGAACCCTGATAAGATAAGCTAACGTTTTTTTACTGATTAATCGTAAATGTGCGGCTCACCATAGCTCGTACCTGTGTGAGTCTGAACAGTCTTCATGAATGATTCATTTTTAAAAGTCTGATACTATTTCACTATCAAACCTACCATTGCGTTGTCATTTACAGGGATATACCGGAGATAAAGGTGATACCGGACCATTTGGAGAAGTGGGAGTCCCAGTAAGTTTTGGTTTGATGATGGAAGTCGGTAATCAAGTTAATCGACTTACCACAACTAGCAGTATGTTTAGACGAGGAAGCGCTGCTTCCGACTCAATGTTACTCATCACCCCTAAGGTTCTGCCACTCAAATTAAACTTGGAGATCTGTCTAGAAACCAGTGACATGCTAAATGGAATAGAATTCAAGTCTCTAGTTTACAGTTAGCACACTGTGTAAATACAAGTGTGCATAGTCTACTGCTGACATTTGTTTGTACAGTTCCAGTGTGAATCGATGAAAACCCGATATCAGTAGCAGATTAATTTCCCGTCTACCCTCCCAAAATCTGTTGCCTAACATACCTTCCAAGTAAAATTGCAGGAAGCGGGTTCTGGGAGTTCACAACACATGTTTGGCTTTTCAAATCATTTCCGGGGTTAGTTTTAGATCAAGCAACATTTTGTGGAGAAGTTTTTTCACATTAAACTATTCCACTGTTTTATGATATTTGGGACTTCTAACGTGCGCGATTTCTGTACGTCGAATCAGCGATAGCATAAACAGATTAAACTTGTATTCCCATTAGTGCACCATCCTCGCGGTCCTGTATTGTCTTACGTAGTTCGTTCAGTTTTCAGGCTATTGAATAGTGTACAAAAGAAACTGAACAATTTTTTTACTTCAGGGTTACGATGGTCCACCCGGCTTACGAGGCGAGAAGGGTTTGCCTGGAAGACATGGTGATCGAGTGAGTTGTGTATTAATGATTGTATAAATATATGTCAGTATATGACCAGTTGACTAATTAGGTATCCACTGAACACAGGTACAAAATAGGGTGTGATTTCTGTCGATGATATTGCACTAAACACTGTCTGACGGTTTTCGTGTTTTCAAGATGCGGGGACGATAGACATATTTCACACTACTCACTCAAACTGAGTGCGTGAAAACGAACACTTAGCCTTTGCTGGCAGGTTAAAGTCGCTGATTGCTGTATGCTGACCGTCAACATACCAGCATCAAAGAATATCCTGCTAAATTCGACTGGCTTTCACCTACGGCAAAGAAAAACGACCATCTCATGTTCGAACGTAACAAAATGTTCAACTTTCCTGGTGGCGTCCGTAATGTTTGTTGTTTAGCCACTGCACGTTACGAACATAAACTTGTTAACTTGACACACAGAAAGCAAACTGAAAAGATTTATGAAACCGAAATAAAATGTTCACCTGCAAACTTCCTTTACTCACACAGGTTGCTGTCAGTAATTAACTTTTTTGGCTTTAAGGATCTGTATATTGTGCGGTGAACAATAGAACTTAATAAATAATCACCGTCTAGCATTACCTTTTGAGATGAAAGACAGGGTTTTTCAGCCAGAGTGAGGAAGGTGGACCACAAATTTTACTCTTGTGATAGTGAGAAGTGATGTAGACACTCTATAATTGTCGAGGGGACAGTATAAAAAACAGGAAAGGTGAACTCATGAGGTTGGATAAAACCGTCAGCAGCAGAGAAGGTTATCGCAGCTTGAGAACCCACTAGCCACTGGCTTCAGAAACGCACCTGTGCATCGACTGAGAGTAATTCATAATTTTAAGTAGGATGCTGGAATTCCGATTTATTCTTTGTGTATCACGTTCACCAGACGCAAACTTCCCTTAGAACATGAAGGACTTTTTGACAAAGACCTTCAATCAACTTGAGGTAGTGGCAAATTTGACATCTCTGAAACTGGTATATAAAGACGCGAAACAAAAATCCTGCAACTATCGGTAGACGAAGTGACTGCTGTCGTCAGTGAAAATATTATAAATTCTCCTTAAATTATATCTAGCGATTTCCACAAGCCAAATGAGTTGATGGAGTTTCCAGTTTTCGCATACAAATGCCGTTGCCCTAAAACGCAGGCAAGCGATAGGGAAAAACTTGAGATCACTTTGAGTCAAGCGTTAAAAATACCCAAATGTACAACCTCCGCGGAGCACTTATACTTAGGGTGCCGTGAAGTAATCCACTGGACTAACACCATTTTCGTCTACCACTATTAATCAAATATGCATATCACTGTGTTTGAAGTTTAAGCTATCTGTCCTGCACTCTACGACCACAGTAATACCTTCAGTCTACCAAAAGGGAAGAACATTCTTCTCCTGACGCTTTCTTATTAGCGTACTAGGTGTATCCGTTGAGAATTATTCCGCATTTAATACCTGCTTAGTTTTCGTTTGATCAGGTTGCATATTATGAAATTAAGAACACTGATAGTATAATTCTTTCTCATTTTGGCTTTGCCTGGGCATCATTCCTGTCCTCAAAGAAACCTTCTTAAGTTTATATATCTACAGTTCCAGCTAAATCACTCTGAAGACTTGTGAACCGTTACTCGTGGTTTCTACTATTTTGTGCTCAGCAGATTTCATACCTGATTAATTTATTTTTACGTTTGAGCTGAATAAAAAAGCGAACGAACAAGGCTTTTTGTTGGAAATGTGTGAAAGCATGTGGGAAATAAGGCACTTCCCGATTTGATTAGACCAGAAAGACCTTCACCTTAATGTCACAAAGCTCACAGTTCGGGTTACTCTATACTTGTTGACCAGTTGATAGGATCAATAAGCTAACACAGCTATCCTACTTAGTGGAACTTGAGTTTGAAATGAGTGGCATAAAAAGTCGGAGCTCATTACGTTTTGCTGAATATGTTAATTCATCCTCTCGTCACGTCCACAGGGTCGTCCAGGAGATGCTGGGTCACCGGGATTGCCTGGAGAATCGGTGAGTTTTGCATGCTAGAAAAGTCCAATGGTCCATAATCGTCGCTTCATATAGATACGCAGTTAATCTCTTTCTGTAATTTGAAATAAAATTTCATAAACCCCAGAAAAGCGTGACTGTCAGATGGAGTACCCAGTAAACGCACTCCAAGCAAAAGTTCCGTCATGTTTACATTTTAAGCGGCGTTTCGCCAAAGATTGGTGAGAACGTATATTTCATGCTTCGGATGTTAAATAGTTTCCGTAATCCCTTTGAACGCTTTCTAACTTTGTTTATTAGTAATTCATCCCTCAGCAAGAATGTGATTGCCAGTCTGTACATTCAAATGTTGAAACTAGTTGTTATTATGGTGTACAGATGACCAATCTGTGATATCAGTTTACAACGTGAGAAATAAATCTGCAAGGAAAAGTCACTGGCAATACGTACTGTAGGAACGTACGAACAGTCCGGGTGAAGACAGTCGAGGGCAGGCATGCACAGGCTTAAATTCGTGAAATGTGGCGTTGCATTCTCTTCTCAAAGTGTGCAGTTTTAAGACCATGTGGGCTGTCCCGATCGGAAGAATGACCCTGGACCAATAATTTGTTAATTAGGCCTCACTACTTACTATTACCTAGTGATATATATTTTATTCTCACTGGTTGCAAACAGCCCCATCAATTACCTGTTCCATGCCCGATTACACGACCTAGACGTGTGAGGATACTGTTAGATAAGCAACTTGATAAGTTTATGGCGAAATAGTGTAACTGTTCAACCTATAATCAGTACAATCAAAATTTAACTTGAAAAAAAACTACGGTCGCAAAAATTGGATCACAAAATTTTAAATATCGTCACAGGTTATCTGCAAAAATATCGTTGACCTGACAATCGCTTCCACTTCCGTTGATTTCTGCCGTAGCAGTCTGCTAAGAGCGTAGAAAGTAGCTCGATCACATGCAATTTCTTTATGACTGTGAGTAGGAGATATGGACTGTCTACAGCACCAGAAATTCCTGTTTAAAACTTGTCTCATGAATATTTATGTGCTAACTGCCATTGCGTTTCCAACATGAACCCGTTAGCTACTAAGTTTGCGGATTCCCCATTTCTGTTTCATCAAATGAACTGGACTTTCTGCACTGAAACCAGCCGTCCCACTCTACTGTTTGTTGTACTCGGACCAGTAGGAGCTTTGCTCTGACATTGCGAATGAAGGTCACAATGCAGGAGACACGAATTATGTGTGTATACGCGTGCCCAAGAAGTAGTCTCAAAGATCAATGTCATAGCGCCAAAGATAGCGTGACTTACAGTGTTAACGATCATATGGTAGACGGGATCAAAATAAAGAGGGTGATGAATGCAACCTTCACGTCATTGAAGAATGTGGGTTTCACCTGTGGTTCAACAGTGACACGTACAGTCCGAAGAACGTTTTTCAGTCGACTTCAGACTGAAGACATGCTGCGCGATTGTACTGGAATGCCCACTGTGTGATGATGAGCCATACAGCAGGGATTTTCAGTTGGATAGAATTGGAGGACAAAAGTTGTCTGCTTTACGGACATGGTCACTTTATTGCTCTGTATGATTGCTGAACTTATTCTAAACGAGATATTACCTATCCGAAAACGTTGTCAGCAGTTTCGGATGTTTGGTTTGAATTACTAAGTACCATATAGCTTTTATATACCGGATCATCGAGTGTTTCTGAGTGAGTATAACACTGACTAGCATGCTTTCAATTCTGCTCCTGGCACATTCATTAACCACTGCTAATGTTCTGTGAACTGTTCACATTTCCACTGCAGGGTGCGCGGGGTCTGGACGGAGAGCCTGGTAGGCCCGGAGATTTCGGCCCCAAGGGAGATATGGGCCCACCAGGTGTTGACGGAGCAAGAGGCTTCATGGGCCCGAAGGGCAAACCGGGGGTACGTAATATTCAAGTCTTACTGTGCTCTCCTTCTTGTCTTTAACGAATTCATTTTTGTTGTCTCTCTCTCTGTTGGATATGGTTCAATGTTCGTCCACTACCATGAAAAGATGATGAATATTGCGGAGTATCCTTTCGCTTGCTTTATCCTCCCATTCTCTTCCTTAGCTTTTAGGTACGCTGACTAAGGTAACCACCTGGTTGAGAGCATAGTGCAAATCATGCAATTCGAAGCTACTCCTCATGAGTTTGGGCATTTAAGATCTTTGATTTAAGCTCCTTAATTTGACTGCCTGTACTTATTTGATGATGTGACATCGGTGCGAATGTGTTCCAAGTAGTTTTCTAGAAAGAATGGACGCAAGAAAAATTGGTAGATAATGTAAAAAGATTAGTGCTGCGAGACGTGAACATCTCATCTACTCTAGTCGACTGCACACAAGAAAACATTATTTAAGGGATCGGTACCCAATTATTCATCCAGGGCAATGATGCTTTCGGAGAGGAAGAGCAACTATGGGGTTTGGTGACATGATAGCATGGTGATTAGTGCTACTGTGTCAACTAACTTGCCTGCATTCTTGGTGGGGTTATCAGTCAGAAGATGTCGAGTTCTTTTTCAGCCGTTACATTAGTAGTATTGGTTGCATCATCGCATACAGTAGCCATTTAGGATGTTGTAACCTGAACTTTCACGTTCAATTGCAATTTTTGTGCAGCCCTTTTCGGAAAGGAGAACCAGGCTGCAGGTTCATTCTTCTTATGGATCATCAGTAGTGCAGTTCCTAGTGGCATCTGGTACTTGAACTCTGATTGGCGTTCGCTTGAAACAGCCGTGTTTATGACTGCACTACTGGTCTAACGTTGGGCGTAAACCAACCATTACATGTATAGGCCCGAAGATATTTGCTTTAAACGTCAAACTTTTGAATCACCTTGCTATCTTTGATTGGCAGCGTGAAGATAAAACCATGTAATTTAGGTTGTATCCACAAAATCCATGATACCGACAACTATTTAGGAAGTTGGCTGATGTTAATCAGACTTCACCCACACTGTCTAGTTTACGTTCAGTTAGACCTTCTGTTAGCCCCTTCCTAAAGAAGACAGCAGACCGTCTTTTAGTTTCAAACGGAGATCATCAGAATGTATGCCGTCTTACAGTCCGGGAGTTCAACTCCGATCGACAGTCATAGGTTTGTGTTTTACCATCCGTTACATAATAATGTAACGGTCACGCACGTGTGTACAAAAGAAGCTAACACAATCATTTTATACTTGATTGTGAATCTTGACTGTTTTTACAAATGTGCGTTACTTTCAGTTGTTCTCATTGGTGACTTGCATCTGGTTGACAAAAACCATAGTTTTATTTGGGGGACAGACGAGAATAACTGAAACGTCGGGAACACGTTATGCGTACCTTTTGGACTAACCTGATGACTGATACTATGCAGCAGACATAACACGGTGATTCAGGATAATATTGGGTTGAAAAATAAACTCCGAAAATGGTACCTAGGAGCCGTGATAGAAGTAAGATTTCTTTTAGTCAGGCTGAGGCAGACAATGTCTCTCCGGGTAATTAATGCCGTCAAATTCTAGTGCAAGTTTCTATAAACGTTTGTCTGTGTTCGCGTCCGTCGATTCCAGCTTCTGTTTGTCTTCAATAACCTAATCATTAATCGTTACACAAAACTGTTTTGATGCGTCTTGAATTATAATATGCTGACGGTCGTGTTTCTTATTCGCGTCAAAGGAAAAGAATCAGACGAGCAGCAAGCTGTTCATCACTTATGACTTGATTTAATTCCGTGTAACAATGATGTTACTATTTTGATAATGGATTTGTCTTTTATCCAAAAGAGATACAACCTCCACACAGAAGCCCTTGAGTATGTTCGTAAATCTTATTACAGTTAAAGAGACATATGTGCAAAAGAAACGAAGCTATGGACAAAAGAGAACCTGCAAAAGGAACTAACAACACAATAAAAGAACAGACTAACTGCGATAACTGGTAGTGGATAGGCGGTGATGTCCTATTACACATCGTAATGACTTCCCAACACTTCAGCCGACTGGAACAGCAAACATTTAACACTACGAGGTTGGTGCTAGCAGGTCAGTAGAAAGGGAATTGTCGTGATGTGTGGGGTGAGGATTAGAAGAGACAAGTCTATTCTGTGGTTTGTCAAATCTTTGGCAGAAAAAGAATGCTGTCGACCTACCACCAACCCCCTGGTTCAACCTTTACAATCTGTTGTTAAACATCTTCTGAATTTCTTCTGACAATCTTTCACAGAACACGCTCTTCAACTATGTCTTCAAAGTGGTAAATTCACTTCCATGAAACAACAGAATGTTTTTGAGGTGATCCTCTGTTGGCTTTCAGAACATTTCCCACACAGCCTTGATACAGTCACAATATTACCGCAAAATTCAACTTAAATTTGAATTTCACCGAGCCGTCTGCTTGAGGCGTTAGTTTCTCAAGTTTTCTGACAGATTGATCAACTTAGTTCAACTTATGAGTTCCCCACGTTCGTCCTTCAATATATGAGCAGTTTCTGACTTAAACAACTCACTTGCGCTGAGTATAATCATCTGTTCCTATTTTTAACATCTTTTATGAATACTAGTTCAAGTTTAATCGATATATAGGTTTGACTATACTTCACTTCCATCCATCTTCACATTCCAAGGGGTCTGTCTATTGTCCCGGTCCGAAAGGACGTAAAGGCGAACAGGGATTTGCGGGTCCGAAAGGCTTCCCTGGTGATCCAGGTCCACGGGGTGCTTACAGTGTGCCCGGATCCAAAGGAGAAATCGGTCCAGTTGGACGACCCGGTTTACCAGGTAGACCATGCACAGAAGGTCAACCAGGTCTGGCGGGTCCCAAGGGGGATATGGGTAAGTTCTGAATCAAACTATGTGATCGTCATGCCAAACTGCCCGTGAGTACTAACTCGAATAGATATTTGCATGATAAATACTAAAGCAATGAGCTCTTTAGTGTTTCCCATCACAAGCTGTGATAGATAGGTATAAGGTCCTGCCCGAGGGCTTGGTATTTGGAGAGAAACGGCATATGGCAGTGACCAGTGCACACTTATTGAAATGGACTTTTATCTAGCATGCTGTCCCTCAGTACAAATTAAGGGAATTATAACATTTGACTAGTGGCATCGCACCCACGCTGGACTTCAACATATCTAGGACAGTTAATTTCTCATAGTGGAAAAGCATTTGAACAACTGAGTATTTCCTAATGATCCGTGCATATTAAACGCACATTAATGTGAACCATTTTATGCTTAACGGATAGAATATCTGTCAGCGAGTTAGATAATACGATGAAGTAGACGATATGATCAGGTTTATGAACAACTGTTTCAGAACACACACACGCCAGATGTGTATCTATTGATCCCAAAAGCATCAGTAGATCGTAGGATTCGTGGATCAGAATTACGTGATGGAAAACGTGAATACACACGCTGGAATAACAAACTGATTAATCGGTAACCTGCCGATAGTTTTGGATTGTGTATCTTAGCACCAATGTAGTTCTGAGGTAGCACAGACTTATACATGCGTTTACACAAATAAACCTTCAGTGTGTGACGGAGTATATGTCTATTTTGCCCGCATAACTTTCTCCACAGTTGACTAAAACTTAATGAGTAATCCATAAAATGACTCCGCAGGGCTGGTCTCCGCTGGCTGAAAGGATTAGATATTCTTGGGTCCCGGCGAGTACACGTAATTCAGTTGCATTGGACTTTTACTGTGCTGATTCTGTTATCCCTTCCAGAATACCTATACATACGGAAGGTAGCATTGCACGTACACTCTTCCCATCAAGGATGATTACCCATAAAAAACGGTGATCGTGACCATTTGTGCCCATTAAGATGTTTCCAGATTGTAGTGCAGAAATGAACATGAACAAGCCTCCTTCGTTTGAATGACCGATTCCCATAGATTCGACTTACAACTGCAGAAGCTTTCTGTTCAGGTTACCTTTGTATTGCAATGGTATAAAAACAACCGAAGTCCATGCACCTACAGGACAGCGTGGAACTACTCTAAATAGCCTACCAATCGAACTATCTACTGGGGGGCTTGTATGCTTGCCAAGGAACGACAAATAACCGCGTACCTCAAAATTGCACCCAAAATTCAGGCTATAACGGTAAATATGTCTTTTTTCTGGTCAATTGGAATCACGTTTATTGTTTACAAACCTTTCTAGATACAGCGTGCGATTCCGTCCACTGAACACGGCCTCCGCTTGCCAGTGATTGGCTGACTACAACACCAGTTGAACAAACATTAATTTTTAATTTCACCGTATGGATTTCATTGGTTCTGAAAGTGTTGGTCCTGTTTAAGTGCTTGTGCTGGTGAAGATCGACGCTAACCCGTGTTTAGTTCATGACAAGTCATTACGGATGAGAGGCAAATTTTCCCGCAATCGGCAAAGTGGAGTTCAGACACAAACAAACGGTTTTAACCTGCACCTATTTTGTTCACTTCGATGTTGACTATTTATTCGGAAAAACGTCCGGAAGTTGCAAAAATAATCAGATTTCTGATGTGAACCATACGCTCACAGTGAATTCGTTTGTGCAGGGTGAACACTGTAGAACGGTTTTGAGATGATTGTAGTCGGTTACAGAACTGTCTAGAGTTAATGGTACGCCGATTTGGGTTGGTGTAAGAGAAATCAGTGAGGTGACCTGATGTGCCGCATCCTGACCGACGAAGAAATTGAGGAACTACTGGAATAGTTCACGAAGAATCCAACTGTGACTTCAGGGAATTTACAATTACTCCCGAATGCCAACCTGAAAAATATTTATCGCTCAATGATTTCAGGAGTTACCTCGATTTCTGATTGACATGCGTAAAAATGCCTTATTGTGTTCCATTTGATATGAATGCAAAAGCAAACGAAGAAACGAATCAATTTTTTCCCAACTCATGGGGTGTTCTTGTCAGCAGTACACAATCCGTCGAATTGAGGGAACAGGTTTTAACTTGTTCTACACTCTCACCATGGGATATTTCATAGATGTAAAGACATGCATAACCGTCATCATGTGTCTAGGACCCCATTCTAAGTTGATCGGTTTTACGACGGAAGTCAGAATGTTATGTCATGTGCCTAGAAGAGTATAGTATAACGGCGAACATTGCATGCAGTGACTGTTAGTAGTTCCGGAGTATATGTTAAAGAATAATCCACTATCAACAAGGCTGTAGCAGTCTGGGACAATCCACTTTGCCAGGCAGCTTTGTAACAGGTGTTTCACGGTCCTGCATATCCAGCTGGATAGCTACACCGTACTTAACCACGCTGGATCTGATCGAAGGCGTATTGAAGGTGATCACAGTTAAAGCTAAGCAACAGTTGTAAACCACTTTTGATCTTTTACAAGGCGGCGATCTGATCGGCGTTCTAACTCGACAGGAATAGAGGTTGAGTATGTTGAAGAATGTTGCCCATCAAGTTTAACGGAGACTTTTCTTCTTCTTCACTTCTACCAGTTTATCTTTCACTCCCTGAATTTCTAATAGAATGCCATTAACGGTCACGCTATTCGAAACTGAGTGGCATATTTCATTCTCGGAGAATTTACCACCGCTGTCTTCAGAGCAGATCCACAACTGATTTTTCAAAATCCCACGCTGCAGGCTTTCGATTTTTTATCCTCTCCCCGTTTAATATGTCAATTTGACGACACACAGCAAAACTTCTGGATACATGAAAGTGTGTCGTGTGATGTGAGATCATGATGTACCGTAATCGGGCGATGCTTTCACTGACATTCTTTTGCCTATTGGCCAGAACTGAGGAAACTGAAGATCTCATTGATCGTCGTTGCTACTGAAAGTGCATCACCATATCAAAAAAACAGCACGATAGGAAATCACATCATACAATTCTCTGGCTGTTGTGTAGGTCTGCTATTCTGTTTTTTACTGCATACTCGTTCTTTCCTGTACTAGTGACATTTCAGATTCCCATGGCACTAGCAAACGACCGTTCCTGATCGTGGCTAATTTGCTTCGGAGTCTGTCTAGTTTCGATCCTCAAGGCTTGGGGACCAAAGACAGCGTGTGTTACTATAAAAATAATCTGGCAATAGAACAAATTATTGGCACTAAGTTAGAAAGGGCTCAAAGGCTGTGAATTTCACCCCGCTTCCCCTAAAATAAAATAGTCAGTGGTCGGTAGTCAAAGTCAAGGCAACTCCAAGAAACTGTCTTAGTCCGCTAAGTCTCGGTTGGCTCCCCTGTAGTGAGATCGACATTGTCAACAATGCTAGTTTCAGAGAACAAGAGTTGCATAACTTGTTCTCAACCGTCGTACACATTGAGTAAGATTGCTTGTAATTAGGATCGATTCCAGTTGTAAGGTGGGCAACCACTGCCCACTGGTTTGGTTGAACCGGAGTTATATCTGGCACTGTTCTGTTCTTAGTCCTAGCGTGTGTTCACCTCTCTCATGCGTCAATCCCGATAGGTTGACCGAACAATCTGTTCATCACCAGATTGGTTTGCTTTGGTTGAAAGTTGAAATAAGATTGCTTCTCAACATTCGGTTCTGTTTACTACCGCACAATTTTCACTAGCGTTTACCCAAGCAAGGCTAAGTAACAGACTACAATTGACAGTACTGTAAACCATCGCTCGCAATGGGCACATCCATCTTGGTCTTTAGGAAGTTCTACGGAGGAACACAAGACCATAACAAGCTAAACTCATGAACTTGTTTTCCTTATGAACCTTCAAATAGCTGATTATCTGTATACCTCATTTTAGCGTGACCACCATGGTCTAAGCCTATTGTAGTGTTGTATAACATGCACCCTCGTTTATGGGTAGTATAGCTTATATGATGGGAGACTAGAGGACAAGTATCAACGCCAGGAAGGCGAGGGACTATAATTATCATTGGAAAAGCGAGTGTTCATTATGTGGAGCGCATCACCAAGGCGAATGACAATGCACTGCTACCCAGCGGATACAAATACACTTCAGCCATGCAAATTACTGTTGGCGTTCAATAATTTGCATTTTCGAGCAACTTGTAATGGATTTCATGTAATAGACAACCTCCCAAAGCGTGGATCTTCTACGCTAACAGTAGTAATTGACCAGTACATATTTGTTTATGTGCAGCCGTGAGTTCCTTCCAACACAGAGTGCCATAAAGTGTCATTTTTTGAGGCATGGCAAGCAGTGGGTGAGGGCAATGATTACACAAAACTTACAAGTAGAGATGGACAGGTGAATGAACAGGAAGCTGAAAAACGCCAGTAGAAGCTGGAAGTTTAACATGTTAGAGAAAATGTCTAATCACGTCCAGTGACTCAGGAATACAACAGAACACAAACGATTGGAAGCAGGTTTGAAGGATCAAGCGTAGTCTCCTATCTATCCGATGCTCAATAAGTTTGAAGCTTAAGTTTGCTTTAGTGGAAATGTACTTGGAGCGGGCATTCGAAAACATCCACTAATAAATTTGTCCAGGAAGTTTTTCGGCAGTAAAACCAGGAGTGTGGTGCCAGGCAATAAACACACCGCTGGTTCACACATCCAGTTAGTGTTCTGTGAGATAGCCAGTAAACCACAGCAATAGGGAGTCATTTATATCATGGGCCTCCAAACATTTCAGTAGGAGGGTCACTCACACACTTTAAACATATCAGTGGTTCATAACAACGGATTAGTCACACATAATCACCGTCGAAGTCACGGATGAATACAAGTACATTTGATGTGTCGTATATTTTCAGTCCCTTTGTTTTCAGTCAGGATGAATATCACTGAAATCTTCCCACTTTGTGGACAGTTGTACAAACAAGGGTGTTTCACACAAGATTGGACTCAGTCAAGTACACATTCTTTAATGAGACCCCCCATGAATGAATCGCCTCTTATCTCTAGTCAATAAGTAAGCGAATTTGTAACCATTTCTAGCAGCGACTTCATCCCCAGTTGTGTACGTCCAGTAGACAACACTTTAGAAATACAAACTGCATTACAATTGTTGAGTTTGTCTCAAATTCCTTATTCTCGAGAATCGGTGATAGACGTTTTCCTCGATGATATATTTCAGAATACCACTTGACGACCTTATCAATGCTACTGAAATCTGTGTGGTTACTCTGAATAGAGCATTCTTCGTTCACTGAGAAGGTGCGGGTTGACGGTTGTAACCCAACCGTTTCAACGTTCATCGCCTGCATACAGCGTCGTTCGACATAACGAACAAAGCTAGCACAATGGTCTGTGGTGACGTCGTACATAGCAAAAATGACTACTCTTTCCAGAGCCCGCACTCTCCACTCCTGATGGGTTTGCACATTCTGAGGATCTCCGTTTATTATTGTCTCGTGGTGCATCTGCAGTTATCTTTTAACTCTTGCTTTCACAATGCTCCAGACATTCTTAATTGGATTCAACATTGGTGAATAGGGTGTCAATCGTAAGATTTGTTCTCCATCGTATAATTCCTCAGCAAACACACTTTCCAAATCGGTGCGCGGTCGCATATCAGCAAAAGTGTAGCGAAAAGACGTCCAATAAAACACAATCATTATTGTCCAATAAGCTAGTTATCATTCCACGCGCGCGCTCGCGTTTATTAGTCATCCATCCGGACCACAACATCGCCCAGGTTTTCGCTCACGCATCGTGTGCAATTCGGCCCGGTTTGTGCGTGATCGGCGCTGTCTATCGGAGGGGTTTTCTGCCTGCCATTCTTCGCCCGTTGGTCCGACTTCGTTGAGTAATGGCTCGTCCGGTCGCTCTTGGTCTCCTCCATCTACGCTGGCCTCTGATTGTAGTCCCCGACCGCGTCACGATATTCCTGCGAGTGTTGGAATAATCGCGCCTCCGATTTTGCCGTCCTTTCTCTTTTGCCTGCCATGTATCGCCCGTTGGTCCGATCCAGTCGAGCGATGACTCATCCAATCGTCCCCGCCGTCCCCGATCCTTTCGTTGTGGAGTGTTAGACATGCCTCTCCCGCGTCAAGGTATTCCGCCGAGTGTTGGAATACTGACACCTCCGGCCTGATCATCCACCACACAATGTCTGACATGGGCGTATCGATTTTTATCTGATCTAGTGGGGTTCGCAGCCAGCCCTCGCAATCGCTGCTGTTGTATGTTCCCCGCCTTGTCGTATAGCCTATGTTCGAGATTGTTGTCATAGCTCCAATCAAATGAAGATTACAGCATCGGGTGTTTGTTGCAGAGACGCAGGCTCTCGTTCCTTCTAATGAACGTCCCATTAACCTAATACAGAACAAACTGAAGTTTGCCTCAAATAGTCTTTGCATTTGCATAACACTCCATCAGTCAATATGCAAACGGTCGCTGTAACCTCAACTTCTCACTTGAGTTCATGCCAACGGGTACTTGACGCAGTTTCTTAACATTTACGCACCAGCCATCCAAGTATCGACTAGTGATTGTGATCGACAGCTCCTTCCCAAACTCAGCCTTCACGCGCAATCTCAAAAACTGCGGTGTAATTGTTGGGTCCACGGAACTCCACTCCACCAGCATATTAATCTCTGATTTTGTCAGAATCTTGCTTCTGCGTCCTTTGCGAGACTAAGCTTCATAATTGGTGCACTTCACATGAAGCCACTTGTAAGCGGCATTACACTTGACTCCGTTCAGAAGGGTAACGGTACGCCAGTCATCGCCCCTTTCAATCGTTTCGATAATACGTCTGCCTGTTTCGGGACTGATGTTAGTGTACTTGCGTCCGCCAGCCATGCATGCGGGAGAACTAATGAAAGTGTTCTCACAAACTGGTTCACTCTCACATCACAGCTCGAAGTCTACTACGACCCTAAACCTCACTCCTATTGGACGTGAGATTCACAGACACCCCCAACCACTCGCTACCCNCAGAGTCAGATGATCTGTGCTCCAATTTGACCGCTTACCCCGTTCCCATCAAACAAAGCCGTTCAAATCTTTCGAATTACCCGTGTCACTTCTATCAAAGTAGACAATGCGAAGTGCGCCAATTATGATTGATTGTCCCTTCCGGTTAGTTGGGCCAACCGCGCTCTTGCCGCCACGTCCAGCATTTTAACACCGAAATTCTAATGCGCCAGATTGATTTGCTTTAACATGTAATAGGAAATCTTGTGCCAAAAATGGTATGTAAATAGGTATGGAATGTGACAGCAGTTGAAATCCAGGCCATGGCAAGGATTGGCTTTAACAAAAGTGCAGCCAAGTTCCAAAGCTTATTTCAAAAGGAAAGTAGCTAAAATCCCAAAGGAATGCAAAAGATGTTATGAGAACAAAAAACCTCAATTCGCGGTGGTCCACGGGGGACTAAACAGGACTGTACGACTAGCCAAACAAGCCATGATGTGAAACATGAAACGAGGCGCTCGGCTGGACTTGTTAGACATGTAAACGTTTGAAGAACAAGAATGAACCAATCGTTATAGCCCCCCCCGCACGGCATTATTGATTTGTAAGCTGCCTTATCCGAATCGAAACAAACCTGAGCTTGACGGACAGGTCAAAGGACTATCGACCATAATTTTGTGGCATATACCCAGTAAAAGAAGTAGGTTCGGGTCAACTTCCTTCTTTGCCTCAACATGGTATTGTCTGTAACGATCGAAACTTCCAAAATAATTAAGGTCTAATGTTCATTCAGCAATCGTTTATCGAACCAACTAAGTCATCGTTTCATACGTAATATTTGTACGTATGTATACGGTGTCACGGTAAGCCAGATAAAGTCATTTGACATGTGGAGTTTGAAGGCCCCTGTGTTGTAACATACGTAAGCAGCTTCTTCCACAGGACTGACTGATTGTTTTCAGCATGTCATTAAAACTCCATTGAAACCAGCATCTGCTGGTTCATTATCACCACAAACGTTTAATTTTAAACATAATTACTGCGAATATTCCACCTCTAGGGTGAAAGAAACCGCCAGATAACACCTTAATCTTTACCGATACTTGTTCTTTATTTTTCGTTTAATGCCGTTGTTTATTTCTGACTTACGTGTTTCAGGCCAACCAGGATTACCGGGTCCTGGGGGGTTACCCGGTGATCCTGGCCGTATAGGTGCCCGTGGTCCACCTGGAGACTCTGCAGATGTGATTTTGAGGGGTCCTCCAGGCACTCCTGGTTCTCCAGGATCATTTGGTATTAAAGGAGAAAGAGGTGAACCGGGAGAATTTGGTGAGAAAGGGTTTCGTGGAACAGGAAGTCGTGGACCCGTTGGAGAACGCGGACTTCCAGGGGATGTCGGAGATTCTGGACGTCCTGGAGATCCTGGCTATATCGGTCTCCCTGGACCCAAAGGTAGCTTCCACATGCATAGTGTTAAGTAGTTTGCCGATTTCCATCAGATAGTTAGTTCATGTTTTTTGCCAGCACAACCGTGAAGTATTTACACATGACATCACGCTTCTTCACATCTTTGATCCTGTTATTACACAACGTAGGAAGGAGTATTGCGACCTGCCAGCGGTGTGAAGACGGACTTCCCGGACTGCCAGGCGATGTGGGCGACCGTGGGGATGCCGGGGTTCCAGGACAGCCTGGCATTAATGGCCCAGATGGTGATACCGGCTGGCCTGGTGACCCTGGACGTGATGGACTTCCTGGTCAACAAGGTCGAAAGGTAGGCGTCTATCTCATTGTTTCATCAATCGTGAGCGATATACCATTCTCATTACGAGTATCGTATGGTCGGATTACTGATGAATACTCAATGAGTTTGTTGAGTTTGATTTGAACAGTAGTTTTGTTTCCACATTCCCCTTTGGTGTTCTACAGCTTTTCCGCCCACTTGCTTAGCCATACTGCACCATTTTTGTTTTTCGGCGCATAGATTCTATTAGAGTTAGGCTAACTGTCAACGCTACATCCTCCTTTCTAGGCCGCGTCGCTCCATTCCAAGTCGATAGGTATTGTGCACGCAGACACAACTGCATGGTTTGCAGACGAATTTTATACCGCGAAGAAACATCCCTTGATTGCACACACACAATTTTGTGTCAATAACTGTTTTGGACAAGTTCACCGTTTGAGTTTTAAATATGGTGCAAAACGGCGAAAGCTTCTAGAGGACGCACGTCACAGTGAGCGGCACAGAATATTAGTAGCACCAGATGAATATATCCGGACTGTCAGTTAGATGGTATTATGGTGTGCTCCATAAAAACTACCCAGAAGTCAATAATATTCGAAGCGACCACAGGAGTCGCATTGACATACGCAATACCATCAGTGCAGAGTCCTGCCAAACATACCGGGGCTGGGTGACTAAGTGAGTCCAGCTGTGGGATTTTTAAGAAATTCGAGTGATTCGCTAGTTTAGCGACTATGGTACAAGCTATTTTCTCAGCTTCTGGCCCTGATTTAAAGACCAGTATGCTTAGGTGTATTAAGTTTGAATTTCATCACGCTCATAAAATATGATGAGAATTTAATTAAGGCCAAAATTCAGAGACAGGTCTGCTTATTTTCATGTTACCGTACTCAGAAACATCTAACACGCACACCACTGAGCCTTTTCAAGAATGGATTAACAGCCAGGCTTCGGTACTACCTTCACATGGTGATTGGAGTCAGCTGAATGAGACAGCCCTTTCAAATGGCCACACTTCCACAGACATTTCGCTCAACCCCTTTTGGAACGATGCACTAATCTAGTCGAACATGCACCGTTGACAAATGCCAGTAAGAGAGCAACTCGGATCTGGTGTTTTTTTGTGAAAGCTTCTGGCCAAAAACTTTATGAGAATGTTAAAGTTTCAAATAGCTGTGACAGTAAAATGAACTAGAAATCTAACACAACTTACGGACGGTCAAAAAGATGAAGGTTAGTTATCACATATATGGATTGTTTGTCGCAACAAACTTGACAACGCTCACGAATCAGCCACAAAATAGTGTTTGAAGTTGTACACTCGTACTGGGCGTTAGCCATTTGAATTTCGATACGTTGGTATGTCGTAAAAACCAGTCGGTACAGATAAACATCTCCCATTAGGAGTGATCGGAAAGGTTGAGTGCGTAACTGAGGGCAGAATCGCATCAGTGAGTTGAGCAATCTGAGTGAGGGGCTCAAAACAGTCGGAGCAACATCTCAAGACGTAAGTTAGTTTTCTTCGTGATCAAGAAGCATTTGAGTCGCAGACCGATATCTTCCGAAGCGACTGATTTTAGGTCTCGCTCGGGCATGGTAGAAGCTAATGTTCTGTCTCCCGAAGATTAATCTGAAAGCGACGTGCTACAATTCTGCATAACTCCACATTTGGGAGAGTCACACACAAGCTCGATGCGTCGAGACACGTCACTGTAACCTATCAAGAACATGTTGATACCTTTCTCTTTCTAGGTTACTTTCCAGTATTTACCTAATCTTCATGGTGTTAGCGTATAAAGTTACCGGGGAAAGTTTCAACGGTGGCAATACCAAGACCGGTAGTGGAGACAACAATGAGCCTGATATACCCCACTCAGTGCAATGTGCTAGTAACAGATTATATCACTAGCCAATACACCAAACTAACTATATTCCGTATAATCTGTAAATGACGAGGTTTCACATACAAAAATATTGAGGTAACTCTCTGAGCGATTTTTAGCATTTCCATAAAGTTGGTATCTCCATCAGCGGCTTTGGTCTATCGCTCACTCGTCTGAAGTAAGTTTGTTGGATTTGAGGAGGCTTTTGGGCATTCGTTTGGATTAGCAAGTGATAAAGCACATTGTACAATGTGAGCCCCCAGACGGTTTTCTGTTAAAATCTGGAAAAATTCTAAGAAAGAAAATAATAACGCAAGTAGCTGGCAGTTGACATGTTAACTGCCATTACATATATATCTCTTGAAAATGGAGGATACAGCGTAGGTGACTGCCAACGTAATCTTATCACGGTTTCTGACTTACCTATCCATTTTATTGTGTAACGCTAATGTGGTTTTTACTCGAATCACACACACGATTAATAAGTTATTTCACTGATTCCTCTGTTTTTCCCTGTTAGGGTTCTGCTGGATTACCTGCTCCAGCAGGTCCAAAGGGTGATCGTGGAGAACCTGGAGTGATCCGTTTTGTACAGGAAAGCATAATTCCAGGCGACCCCGGCTGGGACGGTCGACCGGGTGACAAAGGCGAACCTGGAGAGCGAGGTATCCCCGGCTCATTTGGATATCAAGGGGATCGAGGTCCAGGTGGACCTATGGTGAGTAACTGACAATTGTGCGGCACATAGATAAGTAATGACGTAGAGGAAGTCGTGACTTCTATTAAGAAGCACCAGCGTGCCTGAGTATTTAGAGACATCCAAGTTTCGCGCCGTTTGTGTTTAGATTACCTGGTCAAACTGACTTGACTCAATTATTACAAATGAAGCATTCAGCATCACTTTGATAATACTCACACTTTTTGTCCCGGAGTAAACCAGAAGGAATCGGACCATGAATACAGATAAACATGAGACGATTTTTCAACTCCAATGTGGTTACCGCTTTGTCATTGATCCTTTGGCGGTTGACTAACTGGAGCATTCCGCATGACCAAGTGGGACGGACGGATAACCGAGTTCACAAGCGAAATCTTCTTGCTTCAAACGTATTTGCGTAGCACAGTCGGTGGACTTGCAGTGACTGTTACCGGTTTGACTCCAGCTGAGCCCCGAACGTCTTGTTGTCAGGTTCCTTCCAATTTAAGTTCTGTATCAGAACTGATGATAAGTATTCCATTCACAGTGTCAGAAGATGGCGTTGGTGAAAAACAGTTGGCACCGTTGAAAAATCTCCATCTGTTTATTCGATGTAATGTGTCATTTGGCGGATTTTACGTTGCTGGGTGGGAGGTTGTGTAAGAGATATCGGACGTGAGGGTCCTAAGCTTCTGACGTACCTTTTTTGCTCAGGTTAAATAATGCTTGTCGTGTTTAGGCATCTTGTTTCTGTCGCTGAATCTAAAACTTTTCTTATAATATCTCACCTAAGTCTTTG
>QNGE01003247.1:0-78819 GCA_008508345.1 Paragonimus westermani | reverse complement strand
CGAGTCCAACGTTCGTGCGAGAGCAGCCTGTTGACCTATCTGTTTTAGAGTACGAACGTTGAAGGCACCTATATTAATTTGCGTTCTACGTCGAAGCACAGGACGAGGAAGGTGTGAGACCGAGTGGCGAGAACTGGGACTTATCGGCACAGTGTTACTATGATTAATCATATTTGATGTGGGACCTGCAGAGAAGTTATCAGAATTGGGGGTCAGGAGGGGCCTGAGAACTAAATTTGATAGGACAGTGGGGGATGGGTCAGCAGTAACATGTTTTCGCCTATCCACTCTGCTGTATGCAGCAGATAGGGCGATCCGGTTTATACTGCGAGACGGCCGATGCAGTGTGGAATTGTTTGTGTTGTGAGGATTCATGGTTGTGTGTGGGCTAAGATATTGCCAGGACGCCCAGACCTAGACAGGAGAACGATTAGGGTTCTCAACCAAAGCCTTTGTCTCAATAGCCTGTACTGCAAGGCAGCGGGTGGGTGGAGGGTGTATCGAAAATCGTACGTTATTCGGGAAGAGATGCCAACCATCTTTCAACCCCAACCTGGGGGAACAGGAGACTGTGGTTTGTCAGGCCTCTACCTGTTGGCCTGGCTGGTATGAGTAATTCTGTCCAGTTTAGCCCAAAAGGTCATCGAGATGCGCAAAGCCATCACATCACGTCAAGGTCAAGTCTCACCCAATGAACAAAAGCCGAATTTCAAGAATGACCTATAGTGTGCTCCTTTTCATTACCGAAGAAGCCCGATTCACATTGTGGCGAGCATTCTGGTTACCCAGGTCATCGACAAACTTGCACTGTTTCGAATGGTCCGAATAAGAATGCGGTCGGCCAGCTTCCACTCTGGTCACAGAAATGTGGGACAAGCCTTGCTTCTTTGGCGAACACCGTAGTCCTGACACTGTGGTCTGAGGTAAGTGCTGATCGCCTTCGTGCGTAATTGCGGAGCGTTTCGTTCTGCTGTCGATCTCTGATCTTGTCTTCTGAAGACAGACATGCCAGATGGTCATGTTAAACA
This sequence comes from Paragonimus westermani, assembly GCA_008508345.1. Classification (NCBI taxonomy): domain Eukaryota; kingdom Metazoa; phylum Platyhelminthes; class Trematoda; order Plagiorchiida; family Troglotrematidae; genus Paragonimus; species Paragonimus westermani. The sequence goes on along the minus strand of QNGE01003247.1, from coordinate 77,791 downwards.
CATCCACGCTTTCCACAGGCAGAAAGACTCAACATGAGACAACTTTGCCAACGAAGATACACAAGAGGCAGCATTGAGAGGTGGTTATTCCGGGAGACGTCCTTCGCGAGTTAATGTATGCAGTTGATATCGCATTACTTTGCGGCGACTCATAGACGCCCATACACCGAATGCTGAATTCAGCTCATCGGCATGCAATACGCTCTGATTTGTTTAAAACAGACGGATCTTGTCAGCCTCTATTCTCAATGGTGGCATGAGGACAAGTGAACAAACTCGTCAATCAGAGAAGTTACGCAGTTGTTTTTAGAGGTGAGTGGGGCGGCTAGTATTTGCATCTGAAAGGTCAGAATAGTATTTCGTAAACACTCCACATGGCTATGGAAACATGTGAGCCTTTCCACAGGAGGGTGGGTGTGATTTGTATTCGTATGCTTTATCTCACTATATGGTTGCAAACCCCTGCCTGATGGTTACCAACAGTACTTCCAGCTCCAGCCGTATCTATGGGTACTAGTGCTCGGGCCGCCACTAATCCTGGCAGTAGTCCACGAAGCGATAGATTAACAGTACAAATGTGTGAAGAATAAGCGGAAAACGAACAAGATTCATAAAGGAGAGTAAACCGCTTTACGGATACGGGCTCGTCGCTAACTATGGGACTGTCAAACTAGAAGCTATTCCCGAAGTCAATGTGGGCGGTCACGGATGCACTAACCTGGCAGGTGGTACCCACGAACGCCGCTTAGCGAGACGATCACGATTACCATATCCTAGGACCAAGCCATTGTTTGGTAATTCTGCAGTTTCTCCTAATCGTCAACAGCAGCCAGATTGAACAAGACGCAGTGCAGCAGACGTTCCGTCAGAGCAAAAGGTACATGAACCAATCAGTGTGGACTGAATCGTCACTAATTGTTATCCGTCGTGACCTTCAACACATCCCAAATGCGCGTTGCTCATGGGAGTAGCACATTCGATAGAGGCATAATGGAGAGGGAAACGGCGGCCGAACACTAACAGCCTATACGCATCTACGGTCGGAGAGTATCCGACCTCCGACTTGTAGAGCAAAACTGAGAGCGCATACGCCCAGTAATTACTTCTAACCGTCAACCGGACATCTTTGCGATGTCGAAAATGATGAAGATTTATGAGCGCGCCACATGTTTTTGCTATCCTCCTGAATACATCGTCAGCAACAGAACAAGATGGTAAGATGACACCATGCAGGTGAGTGAAGGGATCAAGTCCCAACCAGTCTGCTGCAACCACAAGGATGTGGTTAGGGCTGGGCCAATCCTGCAAACATGATTCACATTTTGGTGATGCAGACATCAGAGAGACCAGCCATACTGTTTGACGGGTTCCGCATGGTTCGCATGTTGCATTTGTTGCCAAACAGAAGAAGTTCACCTCGCATATTCAATATCAGTCGGTTTACTGCCTGGTAGAAGCTGCGCCCCAAGACTCCCTGAATTCCCAAATGTTTGTCTCAACCACCAAACCGCCAAAAGAGGGATCGAATATTTCTGCTGAACCCCAAAGGAAGGGAAGAACGCTCTCCGTAACTGTGCACTATTTTGAACAGGTACACTTCGTTAATACAAGAATACCCTGCATCAGGGCCATTTTTTTGAAAGAGGAACGCCGGGTGACCGGGTCAAGCTCAGACATTAGACTTGAATAATCCACGAACACTAACCAAAAGAGTGCCGATGCCCTAGAGTTGGCTGCTGCTGTGATACGCCTGCAAGCTCTTGAAAAGCCTATCCGTTCCTCCTGTGCATGGTTCTCCGCATTTGGTAAATCACCGCATTACAACACCGGTGAGCACACACGGAGGACATTTGCCGATTAGGTGTTTGCAAAAGCCACTGTTTGCGTACGAGTGCCGACGTACATTAGAATTGCAGTCAGCGACGAGACGGACAGATAACCGACCATCAGGAATAGCAAACTGAGCACCTATGCACTCAGGCGACCCCTTGCCACTGGTTTTGTCGTCCCCCAAGGTCACCCCGCTGCTACATTCGGCTGGGAAAGATCCAGCCCACTTCTAAGCATGAGGCAACTGGCAGTGACGCTTTTGTCCATCAACTTAAGGCATCAACCCAGATCGTGGCCCGAGTGCATAAAACATCAGATATTATCAGACATTGTACAGAATCGTGATAAGATGTGCGGACAATTTGTTATGTCTAAGCTGCACTACGTTGGTTCTCTTTCTACTCATTTCGCGTGGAGACATGCACACTCCCGCATTCGGCGTTCCTATAGATATCTATGGTGTGTTTGTATGTCAGTCATACACACACGTGTACGTACAAATGAAAATGTGGGCGCAAGCCAAAATGAGAAGTGTGAAATGCAAACAGTGCAAAAAGGACCAGTATACAAAGCCCGGAAAAGCTTTTGATTGCATGAAGAAAACGGTTTTTCTGGTACGTTACGAGTGACCGCGCTTTGCAATTCTGTCAGGCTATTTACAATGCGGATGGCAGGATTTGCTTCAGCGTGAGGGACGATGTCAAAAACATAAACTAGTCAAATGAAAAAATATTGAGCGCAGTCACAAACGCAGAGACCGCAGTCTACATGAAGACGCAAGTGACGCGGCAGATGAGCCACCAATTTTCGTGTAAGTGTAAACGTAAACTTCCAGCGACCTGGTAGTTCGTTGCTGGTGGTCAATGGTATAGTCTTAGATCACAAGGTCCATTGCAAGATTCACTAGATGTTCGATGCGTCAACTCAAGAACCATGTGTATCGCTCAGACCAGTTAAAAACGAATTATCACCTCAGGTTTTCTCTTTTACAACAAACCCTAGGTGGACTCATGATAAAACGTAATGCACGCATAATAAGTGAAGCGATTCCAGGTTTCGGAGCGAAATAGAACATCAAAAAACCGGACAGCAAGTGAATACAGTAAAATACGGGGCATGAGTTGACCAGTGCAAAAACTTCTCGACTTCTGTGATCAATACACATTCAGTTTGAACCATCTGACATTAGATACATGCTTTGAGTGATTTACCACGCTCCCAGTCTACGACCACGCGACCATAGCAAACGATGACAGGTTTCAAGGCTGGAGCAGACGACCAGAATAAAAACTCGATGAAACTGTAGATGTCTATCGTATGCCTATCGTACGTCTATCGTATATATCCGTACAAATCTCAGGCAAAGATTATTCTACCATGTGACACGTGGCTTAGATGATGAAACCCTGAGAGATGTTTCAGATCGAAATGCAAGCGCAACTTGAGCTATAAATGCAAGCGCAACTTGAGCTATTGAACTATTTCTTCCTGTTAGCGAAATTGAAAAGTGAAAGACATTTTCAACGTGTAAGTTCAAAGACAACCAGGTGGAGTTATACAGAACAATTCCCAAACTTACTTACCGGAGCTACCGGGAGATAATGTGAGCCAGCAATACCGTTCTTTCCACTGAAAAATGAAAGTCAAATGTAACCAAACACACAGGAGGACAAAGCCAAAAGTGAGCAATTACTTACTTTTTTGCCATCTCGATACTTAGCGCATCCCTGAAGCACAACGCGCAGAGTAAGACGCGACATTTCTATTAATTCTCAAATCCCATGGTTTGAACGAATTTGCGGTGCTGAGACAAATCAGGCGGACATTGTCAAGGTGCAGGAACAATCGAAAGACTCAGTTGGCTGCCATAGTAGGCAAGTTGACGACCTTCACACATGTGACACTGGTGACCTTGGATTTCGAAACCCTATTTAGGATAGTAAAAAAATACCATCACAAGAGTGTAATACTAGTGAAGTGTGTTGAGGCCGATACATACTTTTTTTTGGTTGAACGCAAAAGCTCACACATTCTCATTAGTAGTAGTCACTTCTGCCTATTCCCATTCCGTGACTGTCAAATATCGCCGCGATTAGTTCACTGTGTTGAGTATTTTGTTTTTGTTAACTAACGATGCATCACTTTTGCACTCGTGCATGTTGTCGCAATCAGCCTAGGTGACCTAACAATGTTATAAAAAGTTTGCACACAGCGGTCCGCTGTTTTCTCTTTTGCGCAGTCACTTGATACTACATGGATCTTTCACCCAGTATTCTAGCTGTCGTCGTACCAGGGACATCGTCGCAGCTCTGATTGTGCTTCATCACTACACAGTAAGGCCGCGAAACGCTCACCTCATGGATAATGCTAATTTAGAATATTGGTCTGGTCTTCCTGAATACATGTGAATATCTCTGAGTTAAATTCCTTGATAACGGTAACTTGTTCGAACTCTGAAACATTCATGTTGTATTCATTCATTTTTCTGTCACTGATAGCCTGGTGAGGTACGCTCGCGTTAACCTATTCTTGACTACGGCAAGCGGTTCCGTGCATTGATGACGCAAGTGGGAGGCAGAAGCCCGTGAATGTTCACTGTCTCTGTGCGAAGTATCTAAGATCTATCAGCTACGAGCCGAGTTGGCGTAAAAGGTACCGTCTTCGAATTGGCCATTCATGCGAGATAACGGAACATCCACCAGAGCGCGCAATCCTCCAGCACTTCTTATCGAACTGTCGCTTTCCTTGTAAATGTCTTCCTACGTAACTGTCCATGGATAACAAATATGTTGATTTTGGTGGACAGTCTAACGAGAGCAAAAGACGATGGGTTTACCTCACTTACTGTCTTGTTCAATTTCCTCCGGATTTTTGACCGTGTTCCATGTGGCCCATTTCATAAGCTTTCACCGTGTCCGAAACCTGAACTGATACCTTTCTATGGTACCCGGGAACAAAAGAACGTTTGCAGTCGATAGGGGGCAGACCCTTCGTCTACCTCCCTCATTTCTGCGGGGGTTTCTCGAAAGTCACTGCTAAGTCCGCTTATGTTTCCCCACTACATTAACGACCTTCCGGTAGTATATTCGACAACGCCCTTTTGTATGCCGACGACTTAAAAATCTGGAGTTCCATTGATATATGTCCACTACAGATTGATCGTGACGGGGTTATGCGCTGGTCGGAAGGGTGGAGCTCCTCGCTGAACGGCATTCCGTGAACGGGTAACTTTTACAACGCATCCGTGATTCGCAGTGCGTACAGCAAAGTGGACGTCATGATAATCGGTATGAGGAAAGTTGTAAGCATCCGGACGTCATCTAATCTTTCTCTTGTGTGCCACCGAGGGAGGGTGACACAAGAGTATTTGCCGCTGTGAGGACGATTGTGAGCATTTCCCCCGCACTGGCAAGACGGCGTGTCAAGCGACTCATGGTATTTATATAAAACCACTAATCTGGTCATATAAACCGGCTTGAAGAAAGACATGCTCGTTGGTGAGCACGTCCACCGAGCGGCTACCAAATCATTCACGGTCTCGAGAAATTTCACGTACTAGTCCCGATTTAATATCCTTCATCTTTGAAAATTCGGATTCCGAGGGCTGCAATGGGACTTAATTCTGTAGCAGCATGCTGCAGCATGGCCAAGATTGTATGTCTAGACCTGCTTCCTGTGGCATATGGCCATCGCTGGGCGGCACTTATACGCATGCACACGCACTAACTTCAAGCAACTCCGTTTGCCAATACCACTACAATCAATGCCAAGTGTACATTCACACACACCTGCCGCCAACACAACAACATGCAACCAACCTCATCTCAGACATTAGCCTACCGAGCGTGATTCAACCCAGTGTCCGGTATGACAAGACAGCAAGACTGTACACATGTGAACACAACTTTCTGGGTCTATTGTGCCCTAGTGAACGAAGCACAACTATAAGGCTCCGTGGATCACACGGCGTTTCCATCCGGGTGGTCACTAGGTTGACATCTATCGGATTCCACTCAACAATTCAGTTATACACCAACTGATTATACCTCTGTATTTTGTTCGAACTTTTACCGTGAGTACACTTGTTATATTTTTCCAGTATTTGCACTACATCTTTGTTGCATACCCCCTTGATATAATTTAGATGCTCGGTTTAATGGATACCACCTACAACGCACTGTAATTAGCAAACCGGCATCTAAACTTCTGCTGGGCCAATTTTATGTCGTAGTGATCCAGCGCTTCAGCGATTCGTACACGAGTTCGAGGCTGGGAGCCCAATCTACCCGGATCCAGTCAGTTTGTTCGTTTCGATGTCCGGCGGTTTTCTGTTGACCTGAAAGGCAGTCATTGAAAACGGGGTGTAGCACCGCTCTTGGGGGTTACAGAAAGTACCAAGAACAGAGTAAAATAATAATCTAGCAAAACAGGATAAATTATTAATTTAACGGTTTATTAAGTAGGTGGGAATCCAATAACACTTTGAGACGGTCTTTAGAAGAGCAGCTAACAATCTCTAGTGGTAGGTCGTTCCAGTAGTTGATAACCCTATAAGAGAAGAACTGTTGTCTTAGGAAGGTCCGAGGTCGAAGCTTATAGAGCTTCTTGTCGTGGCCTCTTCGACTGTTATCACTTACTAGGGTAAAGAATTGTTGCACAAGTCCTGTGCTAAAGAGAAAATGTGTAAGAATTAAGTCGCCGCGGAGTCTACGAAACTCAAGTGGATAAAGATCGAGAATTTCAAGGCGAGACTCGTAGGATAGATGCCGCAAGCCAGTGACCATTTTGGTGGCCACTCGCTGGACACGTTCAATGGCGAGTATGTCCTTCTTCAAACCGGTGTAGACGACTTGATTGGCATACTCGAGCAATGGTCTTATGTAGACTCTGTAAAGCGTGTGAAAGGCGCGCTTGTCAATCCGGGGGAAGGTTCGTTTGATCATCCCGAGAGTCATGAGACCCCTTTTTGCGGCCAGCTGGTGATGATAAGAGAAGGACAACCCAGACGATAGCCAGATCCCTAGGTCTTTTTTGAGGTCTACTTTCGTGATACCTACTACACTTTGTGCACCATGTATCACGAATAGGTTCCCAGAGTCTCCTCCGAGTGACATGTGCGCACACTTACTGTCGTTTAGAGGGAGACTCCAATCCTCTGACCAGCACTTAATACGATCAAGGTCAATCTGCAATGCATTGGGGTCACAGGCGTTCCAGATTTTTAAGTCGTCGGCATAAAGGAGAGCGTTGCTAGAGATCAAATCGGGGAGATCATTGATGTAAATAAGAAACAACAATGGACCAAGTACCGATCCTTGAGGGACCCCCACAGAGACTGGGGATGGGGACGAAAGGCCTGAACCGGTTTTTACTCTAAAAGTCCTGTTACCAAGAAAGGAGGTTATCCAGCGGAGAACTTCTCCTTGAATCCCATAGGCTTCTAGTTTGTGCAGCAGAGGACCGTGTGGGACACGGTCGAAGGCTTTGGCAAAGTCGAAGAAGATAGCGTCCGAGATATGACCATTGTCTTTGGCCTCTGTTAGGCTATCCATGAAGATTAACATATTAGTTATGCATGACCGCTCAGGAAGAAAGCCATGCTGGGTCGAAGAGAAGAGGTTATTTGAGAAGAAATGCTTAAAGATGGTGCGTTTTAACAGTCGCTCCATTATCTTGCATGGGATGCTGGTAAGGCTGATCGGTCGATAACTAGCAGGAGAATGACGATCGCCTATTTTAAATATAGGTGAGACATTGGCCTCTTTCCATGCCTCCGGAAGAGTGCCTGTCCGAAGTGTCTGTTTAAACAGATCGAAGAGAGGCATCGCCAAACTGACGGCCGCTTCTTTGAGGATCCGGGGATGGATCTTGTCTGGTCCCATGGCACTATAAGGATTGATCTTAAGCAAGAGGTCCTGAACGTCAGACACAGAAAAGTCAGCTGTCAGGATGGGTTGTTGGAAGTGCCTCTGCGGGAGAATTGGATGCCAGTTTGGCAGATCCACATTGTAGACTGATGAGTAGTATTCCCTGAACATCTCGGCAACCACTTGGGGGTTGGAGGAGGTTTCCCCGTCGGGAAGCCGCAGAGAAAGCGCTGAGGGCTTAGTTTTTCTCTGGCGTCGTATATACTTGAAAAGAAAATTCTTATTCTCGTGAGCTATTTGTAGGATTTTCGACTGTACGTGTTGGGTGTGTTGCCGGATTTCCCGCTTGCACCTGTTTCGTACAGAGCGAAAGGCCTCTAGATCCTCTGGCCTATCCGTTAGCTTCTGTTTAGAGAATAGACGAGAACGTAATTCAAGAAGGCGGCGTATGTTCCGCGGAAGCGGTGCACGAGAGGAGAACTTCCATAGTTTTCGAGGAACAAATGCCTCATCGGCTTCGTGAATGGCAGCTTTAAAGGAAAGGTAGTTCAAGTTCACTGAGTCGGATGTGAGGCTGAGTGTGCTTAATAACGTCCTTAGTGCGTTGAAGTCTGCTTCCTGGAAGTTTTGGAATGAAGTCTTTGTGACAACGTTTGGGAGCCGGTAACAGATAAAGTCAAAGGTTAGTAGCATGTGGTCACTATACCCTAGCGGCGGTTTGATGACCACCCTGTTCTACCATGTGAGCCTCGTTCGTTAATGACCAGATCGAGCAAGGAGGGTGTCTGTCCTGGACGGTGCCTTGTAGGTAGATCGACATGTCCTGTCCAGGCTTTCTCATGGATCAACATTGCCAAGGGTTTCGAGAACCCGCAGCCACAGTCCTCATGAGAAGCCGCCATAGAGCTGAGTTTGAGCGCACTGAAGTCCTCATAATAAGAAGATGGGAGAAACGCCGGGTAGACCTGAGTCTACCTAGGGTAGCAAGGATGGCCTCGTCGTCGGATGCACTGCATGACGGCGAACGGTACGTAACACCGGTAAGAAGCGTGTCACGTTTGCGAAGTTGGAGTTTGATCCAGAGCGCGTTGCATTCCTCTGGTAAAGTAAATTCCTCTACGACAGCTGGCGCTGGGAGCTTCTGGCTTAGGAAAACGGCGCAGCCTCCCATGCATCCACGGGAGGAGTCCGTCCGGTACAAAGAGTAACTCGGGACATGCAGTTCAGTAGCACTGATATCCGCGGGAAGCCAGGTATCTGTTAAAGCAGGAATGTGAGGGCTAGTGTCGTAGAACAGCTGTCTGACTTCAGGTTGTTTGTTCAGAAGGCACAGACAGTTGGTGAACACGCATTTTAAGGCTACTTCTTCGTTTGACTGGGTGCAGAACGGGACAAAATAGCACGCGGGAGAGCTTGGGAAAGTAGCCTCAGTAGTGATGGGGAGTGCGTAACTGGTGGCGTAGTTCTGTGAGCCATCTTGGGGGGTGAAAGCTGTTTCATCACAGCCAGGGCATAAGTGAGCGTCACTGTGGGACGCCTCGTCCACTTCTGTTGACCCAAGGTTGGTGACCTTCGGATCGCTCTTGCTTTCAGAGCTCCTGGAGGGTGATTTGCACTTTCTCACCCTCGAAAATTTGGATGGGGCTGTAGATGAGAAGAGAATATAGGACAAATGGCCCCAATGCAGCCGAGGAGAGAGCCGCCGGAATGAGACGAGTTTGGCCATTTTGGATGCAGGGGGGAATCCCAGCAGACTCACTGGGCTGTGAAGCTTAGGAATGAAATACTTTTAACGGACGTTTTTTGGGTGAGATAATTGGGGGTCTAGAGGAGTGATGGCTCTTAACACTTTTGGGATCTGCTCTCTCGGCCCCTTGCGTATCTACAGGCGCTTGACTTTCCAATGAGATAGGGGCAGTGGCCTCTGATGTGGGTGCTTGAGGTGGTCCATCCGAGGACACCGGTCCTTTCTTGACAGCATGGATAAGGACTTTAACGCCAGCCTGGAGTTTGGGGTTAGCCGTGTTGCATAACCCTGTTCTAGCAAGCTGAGAGCGCTACTGTCGCTCCTTCAGTGAGCGATCTAGAAAGACTCCCCTGAAGTTAACGTGCTTTTTCTCTAATTAAGCCGCTTTTTCCAGTACTTCTTCCGTGCCAATCTTTGCGGGTAACGTCACAAAGAGTCCTAGTGACTTCTTGGTAGCTTTGGAGCGAAGTCTGCTAGCGGAAACCGTTTTTGTAGACGCTGAAGGGAAACAAGCGTTCAGCACCGGTCTGGCTTGTTTCCCTGGAGAGAGTAAATAAATAATATATATTTTCCAACGCATATGTGAGAACCACGCTAGGTTGTGCGCGATCACTGTGGATATTTGCAAACCATTCACAAACGAATAATTTAACAGTAGCACGAACGTGAAGTTTCTTGCAAGAATTACGTGGTCAAAGAGAAAACGACTGTAGTTTATGGAACTTCCACGCACGCAACAGAGAAATGGATAGTTCGCTCAATTCACCGATTTAGTCTCAAAAATAGGATGTTACACTAATTCACTGTTTACAAGGTTGTGGGATGAGCGATTTTTCAAATATTTCAAGGTCACTCCGAGAGGGTGTCCACACGCACCTTCGGAATTTTTTGTTGTTAGGGGATGAAATTGGCGTCCGAAAATTGTCAAGATAGATCGGCTTTGGCGAGGCATGGCGAAAAATCCCAAAATCAAGCGAAGGAATGGGCAGATTTCAACGCAGCATTTCGTCGATTGCTCGTAAACGTCACAAAGTTGAACATCTCGTGAACCGTTCATCTTAGACGAAGTTTCATGCGTCCACCTGTCGTGGGGATAAATTTCCTCGCTCAATGGATAATATGGGAATCGGGAGGGAGAATGTAATTCCACACGTTAGATGAAAAAATGTGGGGTTATATCATTTACTATGACAGGCAATATGTATGGGGAATTTCTGACAGAGAATTCGTTCGATATTATTATTTTTGCTTTGATTATTGGAATATATAACCCTGTCTACTGTTTGTTGTGGTATTTTACTGTGCACTCGAGATTTATTCGGGTAAACGGATAATTGAGTCGACGGTTTGGAGGTCCACATGAAATGTGCGTGACAACTAAAGCTCAAATGACATCGTTCTGTTGGACTTATTATTAAGTGCCGAGTGCACATTTCATAGCAATTTGGGCATTGCATATACATGAGTAAACACGTCATTGAAATAATGTTGTGTGACAAAGGCCAAGTGCTACATGATCTTGTGAGGTGAGCAAAGAGGAATATCCTGATAAGCTTTTGAGAAACGATCGTTGAAGGTTTTCTAACACAAGCTTGTCGGACTTGCGTAGGTGGCAGTGAATGAAGGTGCAATACTCGAGTTGAGGCCGAGCACACAAATTGTAGAGCGTCAGCTTCGCAGCTGGTAGGCTGAACGCCTTTTTGATGCAGCCTATTGTTCTTTTAGTTTTTGCTACCTGGAAGCATACTTGTTCAGAGAAATTGAAGGAGTTTGAGTACCGTATTCCTAGATCTCTGACCGAAGTGGCTGTATCAATATTACAACCATCTAGTGAGATGGAGCCATGGGGTAATTTACAACCATAAGTGAGGATGTTCGATTTGTCTGCTGAGAACGACATCAGCCATGTTCTGCACCACAACTGCAAGGACGCTAGGTCCTGTCGTATATTTTGTAGACAGAAATTGATACTACTGCCCTGGCGGAATGTGTAAACGATTTTGATATCGTCAGCAAACAGAAAGGGCTTGCCATGTGTAATAACGTCGCACAGATCATTTATGTACATTAAGAAGAGCAACGGACCCAGAACGCTTCCTTGGACCACCCCACTAGTTACTGGTTTTGGTGTTGAATAGTGTTCTCCTATTTTGACTGTTTGAGTGCGACCTTCGAGGTATGACGACAGCCAGCTATACAAGGGATCTTGTATGCCAAAAGATGCTATTTTGATCAAGAGGCGCTTATGAGGCACACGATCAAATGCCTTTTGCATGTCCAAGAGTATGATAATTACCGCACTTCCATCATTGACGGACGTCGATATATGGTTTAAGAATTCCAGCTGACATGTCATGCAAGAGCGTTTGCTAAGGAAACCGTGCTGTGAAGGGTTTATAAGGTTTTGTGTCCTTAAGAATTCGACTATATTCACCTTCATTATCCTCTCAAACATTCTCGAGCAGATTGATGTGTGGTTGATGGGACGATAGTTACTAACGTCCTGCCTTGGAGCACTCTTGTGACGAGGCATAATGATGGAGGTTTTCCACTGAGAGGGAAGGTGCTGGATAAATTGATAGGTTGAAGAAATATATTAAGAGGATGGGTATATCTTCACCTATCCACTTGACGACCATTGGTGTGATACCATCTGATCCAATATGGACTGATGCTTAATGCTAGCTAACTGTGAACGAACACTTCGAACATCGATTAGAAGCTTACTCAAAACTTTATCTATTTTCGACAGGATATGGGTAGGTAATGGGGTGCTTTCTATGCTAAAAGAGGCAGCGAGATGTGAGTTAAAGATCCTGCACATCGCTACAGGGTCATCGACAACCGTTTTGTCTTTGAGAGTGATGGTTCTTATAGCAGGGCCCCTCAAGGAATTTCTCCGTTTCAATAGTTGCACTAGTTTCGTGCATCTCTGATCACTACTGAGCGCGAGTTTCTCTTCGTTTATTTGACGGAGTTGCGCCTGACGTTCTATGTGTTCAAACATTTTGCTCAGTTGCATCACCGGGGGAAAGTCTTGTGTTCTTAAGTACCTCGACGTGGGCATTTCAAGTCTGTCAGTCTCTTTTGCGGTATGGATTTTATCTTGTACATACGAAAAGACACGTTTTGATTCAACGGGGGCCAAAACGTTGATACAAAACGTCAGATGTCTGGTAAATTCTCCAGCCGCTATGTTTGGGTCTGATGTGCGAAAGAAGGTTTTCCAATTTAAGGATCTTAGTAGGAAGAAAAAGGCATTCCAATCAATGAATTTGATCGGACGATAGAGTACAACTATCGGTTTGGTAGCCGTATTGAAATGAAACAGACATTTGACGACATTATGGCCGCTTCCTGGAAATAGTTGTAGAACAGACAACTCTGTAGACGAAATGCCTATGGTTAATATAAGATCCAGTATATGCCCCTTTCTGGTGGGCATAAGGACATGTTGGTTCCAACCATCCAGCTGAATGCATGAAAGGAATTCTGCCTGTTTTGCTGGAGCAGATAATGAGGTCCAAGAGATATTAAGCATGTTAAAGTCACCGCCTATTAGTTTGTGTTCACAAGACGTGTTGGATACGTGATTCATTATCTCCATAAAGTCAGTCAACTCATTGCTCGCAGCATTAGGCAGTCTGTAGATGCACCTTATGAGTAGCTCGCGAGAACCAATAGAGACCACTAACCACAACGGGTCTTCGAGTTTACGGACAGTAGACTCATCAAGTGTTACTGCGGACAATTGCTCTCTTGAGAAAATGATGTGTCCAACTACTCGTCCTGTGAGACGATCCTTAAAAAACATGTGTACCCTACGATGCTCATCTGACTGTCAGGGGTGTCGGAAGAGCACCACGTCTCAGTTATGAGAATGATATGGGGATTAGATAAAAAGAGAAACGGTTTGGAAATGTGCAACTTACTAACCAACGATCTTGCGTTCATTAGTAATAAACTTACAAAATACTTTTTTCAGGTACAGCAAATAAAATGCTAAAGAACCACATGACAGATGGGGCAGTGTGTTGCAAGATATTAAATGGAAAGGCCTGATATAAGGAATGTACCGAGTTTCTGCTCATATTCGAGTGGATGTCGTAAAAGTGCGGCTCCATGATAGGAAGTGCTTGGAGAGTGCTAATATGGAGGGATGGCAGAGTGGGACTGGGGGAGGGGGACCAGGTGACGGTTGACAAAACATCGGGGGGTGCACTAAAAAAGGACTGGTTTGGCATACACTTGTGTTGTTGATATAATAAGGTGATGACGTGCTTTCTGGGGTATACATAGTGGGAACCTGGTTCCTAGTAGCACTAATATTTTGCGTAGAAAGATGAGTTACTACGGAATTACCTGAGAACGGATGGTAACCGTGATCCCTAGTATAGTAGTACGTTGACCTGGAAACAGTGAGAGACAAATTGTGCGGTTTTATACAAGAAGCGTTGTTCCTTAGAATGTGGTTTTCAAAACCAGATACATGGCGCTTGTAAAGTTCTTTTGGTTTACTCTTATATTGCAAATCCGAAATACTGTGCTCTAGTAAACCCCTTACAGGTCTTACTGTTGATTTAGAACACCGTTCAGGTGTTTTGAACTTGCCGCTGGTATTTCCGACTACCCCATATGAAGGAGAGTGATACCCCTGATAAGAAGTGGATGGCCCTGCTCGCGCAGCAGCATCATTATCAGGGGCATTTAAGCTTCTTCTTCCAGTGTTCTTTGTAACTATTGGTGCCTTAGCTCTAGGAATTTTTATAATCAAGATTGCGGTTGACAGTGGGAGACGCTGAGCACTAGGGGATGTGTTTTCAGCAATAGCCATGAGTATCTTTGCGGAAACTTGAACCTGCTTGGCGTTATCAGAGAAGACGTGGTTTGTTCTCCAGTGTTCACCCGGACCGGCGACGCACCGGCGCTTCCAGCTGTGACTTGCGGGTTCAGAGAACTTGTGGAGCAGTCGAGATCTACGGTCAGATCAATGAGAGTGTTGACTGTTCTTTTCTCGGGAAACATTGCGAGCCAATATTTCCCTTTGCAGTGGCATCTTGTCAGCGAACACTTTTATGGACTTGAAATTTGTGCCACACCTGATTTCATTTCGTCTTCTGACACATTCGTTCGCTACAGGTTCACTTGTGAACTGTAGCAACAATGGACAGTGCTTCTGCTGTACTTTCTCGCGGAATCTTAAACAGTAGCACTCTTGTTCTTCCATTTTACAGGCTTTGAGTAAGATATTTTTCACCGACATCAGAGGTATTCTAACAGGTACGTTAAACCACCACTTTGCCTGCACAGTGTACCTGCTTGTGCAATCCTGTAGCTACACCATCAATAAGTGTTCTGGCGGCCACAAGGTCTTTGTGACTAAAGGTGGTCTGATGGATGATGTTACTTGACGCATATATAATGCACAGTAGCGGAGCTAATTTGTGCAAAATTTCGGCAAGCTCCTCGTTTCTACTGCGTAGTTTCGCTATTCCAGCCTTTAATTCCCTTATTTTTTGGCCTGATCTACGAATATATTGGTCATGGAAACTGAACATGGTTTAGTGTTTTTCCTTTCGTGTGAAGTGCTACGATTCGCTGTTGAGACTGCCGTCTTAGCAGCGGCCTCGTTCTCCGCTGCGATAGCAGGGGTGGGGCATGTGTTGTCTGAACAATCTAACGATTTTGCACTTTTCTTCACCGTCAATATTCTCTTTCTGCACAGGGATGGTCACTTGACGTCTGGCAATATCTGGAAATTGGCTGACTTAGCAGGCATTCCTATATGATATCAACTGTTATCAATGGGTTATGTGCAAAAAGCCTTGAAGCAAGTAAGTATGACAAAATACAACAAATAGTACGTAAATGTCAGTGATCAAATGGTAAAAACGAAATTTGCACTAGCATGCACTGATACTCAGCAGTTTTCACTGCCCTTCGTCACTTAATCTGTTAGCTACGTTGTGCTCAAAATTCGCATGAAGATGTGAAATTTCAAGGGTGACTCTTCAGAGGGTTCTAGCTCTATTTTTGGTAGGCCCACACTGATAAATAAGTTGCGCATATACTGCTCCATGGAGCCCCTTGGAACCCATAAGTAGGTCTATATGACGAGTCAGATGTGAGGACGTTTGCACCCACCTTCTCCGCCGGCTCCTCAGTCTTACAAAACACAGACCTTTCCTTCAACCTATTGCGTAATTCTACTTGTGCCCTCATAAACCTTAGCTCCTCTTCCTTTAGACGTAATTATTCTTCAATAAGGCTGTCATTCGTCACCAAATTTCGCTCAAGTGAACAACCAGTTGTAGCTGGGACAAGGTTAGGAAGTTTGTGCACACACTTCGTCTCCTCCGGTGGGGCTGCCACACTATACAGCTATACCTGGGCATGATCGTTGCTTAGCTCTAGGGGCCCTAAAGCATGCCACAATCTTATGATATTGCAGACGGCTCAACGATCCCAAACACGTCCCTGCGAAAATCATGAGAATCCTTGGAAGAGAAAGGCACATACAAGGAATGAACTGAAGCAGGAACATCGGAAACATTAAAATAAGTTTTGATGTCGTCATCAACATAGGTCACCTAAGGATCAGCGCTCAAATGTTGGATGTAGGGAACAGGATAATTCTCCACACAGAGAGCCGAAACAGGCAGTGACACGGTTGTCCTCGGAGAAGTTTTGGCCCATTGGTGGCCAGGAGAATATCCTTGCACATTATGCGTGTCAACTTGGATTGGGTCGGCCATTGTAGAAAGACTGACAACTTTCACCCAGTTGGCAGGTAGATTTGGTCCCCACCAACGCGGTTTTATCGAGCATCGTTAATCCCGGACTCCTAGTGATAGTTCGAACAACGCTTAGTCTTCTCGCAACGTCTACCGATACGCTGGATCCACGATAGTCACGTCTGTAAGTGACGAGAGGCTAGAACTTCCGAGTCCACCGAGCAACCAAATCGGATCCAAAAAAGGACGGTTGTATTGGCGAGTTTCTTATTGGTAAGTTGCTGATGTTCAAAAACAATACGATGAACCAAATAGTGAAAGACAACAGACCTCGATGTTGAATCTACCAGGTATACAATTTCCGAGATTAACGGTTCGAGTAAATAAGACCGAGTTCAACAGTCACGTAATGGCGAAGCGGGGAGGCGAAAATGAAACCAGGGTATATATAAACGAAGGACCGGCAAAGGAAAGTAAGGGTGAAAACTACGCGGAACCAAGTTTTAACGAGCAAACGGTACCAAGATTTAATAATATATCGAGATCACCATTCACAGGAGAAAAGGTTTGTCACGCGCGTAACTTGAGCGGTAGTGTCAGATTGGAAGAAAAACTCGTAGTCGGTATAAAGAATTCCAGCGCAAGGAGACGAATCATTGAGGCGGGAATAAATAGACCAAGGAACGTGGCCACCAACATTCTATTAACATATAACTACCATCAAACATTCACACGAGCAGCTGCTTCAAAGCTCATTTTACAGACAACTCGGACAAACAACGACAACATTCACGCCACTGAGCTCGATTAGCCACCATCCCACCTACGGTCTCCAGCCGCCGACTCTGTGAGTCGCGACGGCCCCAGCCCGGGAGACGAACACGACCCACAGTGGCCAACCCCTTGGTGAACGACTTCATTTCCCTACGCCAGGTCATTATCTGACCACCTCGCACCTCACACCAGTCGGTCGCAATGTCAGCGAACAGTGCTCGGTGTGGAAGACGACTAGCTGGCATCCTTAATACGTGACCTAACCATCTAAGCCTGTGCAAACGTAGAGACTGGACAAAAAAAATTGTTCGGCTATCACTACCAAACACCCGCTTTCTAACTTCCTCGTTACTTACACGCTGGTGCCACCCGATACGAGCGATTGAACGCAGACATCAGTGGTCAAATACTTGAAGACGGTTCACGTCTTATACCCTGAGCGGCCAGGTTTCATTGCCGTAAGGTAATACGGCCCTCACCGTTGTCGTATATACGCGATCTTTTGGCTTCAGAGGAACACCTCTCTGTCACCAGAGATGCCTCAAATTAGCAATTACCGCCCTAGTTTTAGAGATATGCGTTTCTATTTCATTTCCTACACCTTCGCCGCCGCTGCTGATGCAGCTTCCCAGGTATACAAACTGGTCAACAACCACCATGACTACATTATCTAATATCACATCTACGTGGTCACAGCAATCCTGCAGGATCACTTTGCATTTCGAAGTATTAGCAGAACTGAAATAGCGTCTAGCATCAATTGTGCTGATTGAAAGTTGTCAAACAGCAACACCTTGTCGTCAGCATAATCAAGACCAGTCAGTTTTCACCAGGTAGGAGGTCCACGCTGGCATCTTGTGAGTGTCGGAGACAATCCTCCATTATTTCCTGTATGACGAAATTAAACATAAATGGTGACAGCGGACAGCCTTGACGTACGTCGCTCATGGTGCTGAAACTGTCAGATATTCCACCGTAAACCCTAACCTGAGCTGAAGTATGGGAATACAGTGCCGACAGTATGCTCACCTATCTAGTCGGCACACCTCTGCGTTGGAGTGACTCTGAAAGTGTAGATTGACCCACTGAATCGAACGCACCATTATAGTGGAAAAATACAACAGTTGTTGGCCGGTGATATACATGACGCTGCTCCAGAATTTGACGAAGAGTGAAAATGTTATCTATACCTCACCGTCCGGGGCGAAACCCTGCATGTTCATCCCTAATGTTCACCTCTAAAGCTGCAATGAGTCGAAGAAGTGTAATTGATGCTAGAACCCTAGGAATGACTGCAGTCAAACTAATTACCCTGTGGTTTTCACGAGAGCCCCTTATACCTTTCATGAATATAGGAACTACTATCGAGTGACCCCAACTCGGGCGGATGTTTTCCGTCATCCACACAAGTTGAAACAAATGAGTCAAAGCCTCTACTAACGCCTCTCCCCCTTTTTGAAAAGTGCTGGCACAAGGTCATCTGGACCAACAGCCTTATTACGCTTGAGAGCCGCAATGCAATTGCGGACCTCAGTCTCAGTGGGTGGATCCAAGTCTACCGACCAGGGCACTACATCACAAGTTTGTGGTGTCAACGCGGTGGAAGCAGGAGGCCAGTTCAATTGACCCTCAAAGTGTTCCATTCACCGCTCTAACCTTCTGGACTTATTATAGATGAATGTGACATCTGTCTCGTTGATAGCTTCACTGACAGACGGTCGCCTGAGATCAGTGGCACGAATAAGCTTAGACAGTTCGCCAGTATTTCCTGAAGCAAGAACCGTCTCCATCTCCTTAACCTTTCCCAAATATCAAGTCTCAAGATCAGCCTTTAGGCTACGTTTCAGTTTCCTAAGGACATCTCTTCTACACTTGTTACATGAACTGCCAGAAGGGATGTTCCGTCTGGCTCCCAACAACTCCAGGGATTTCTCCGAGACCCAGTGTTTGTTCATTCAATCCTCACGCCGCATCATACAACATCACTTCGCAGGCAATCCAGTGAAATCTCCTGGTCACTACAAAGCTCCCCCTAGAGGGATACTGTGACATCAACCCTTCGATGCTGATGAGGCTGACTGGGGCTAGCCACACATGGCCTTTTCTTGTTCAAGGGGTACCAGTTGATATCCTGTCAGCCTGCGACTGATGTGACACTACCCAGACGCCGCAGGTGAATGTTTACTAGTGTCTACAGTTCGCAGCGATCCCTCACTGAAGTATCCTCTCTCAAGGATGCCGAATCAACCGTAAGGTGAAATCAATGTTTGAGTGGGGCATCCGTGGAACGTTCAAGCACGACAACTGAGAGGGAATCGAGGATAACTGCAATGGATTCTGCCAAATACATCGTGCCAGCGTCGTATAAGACATGCGACAGAAAATGAAACGAAACTGGCTGAGTATCAGTTCAAAAATAAATGACGCACTCAACCAAGTTACACAACGAATACGAACATTCGGAAAAATTAACCAAGGCCAATGCGACCATTTTTTGTTTTGAAAACGATGTTTCTTTTTTTCTTTTTGTTGTGTTGAGGCATGCGGCCCAACGATTCTGCGAAACGCTTCGGCTATTATACTTTGCTACCAGAGCGAGTAGTGATCGATGACGGGGACGCGTGTGTGAGGTTTTCCAAGAGGGGCATATCCGTGATGATGATGGTAGAGTCAGCAAACATGAACTGGGTGGCAGAGTAGGAAGTAATCGGGATATCGACATATCGGAGCTAATATGTGGCAATGAATTTTCACCTGTTGACAGACTAAACAAGCGCGCGCCCAGTTACCGACGTCTTCTTGAATACCGGGCCAAACGTACCTATGGAAATGAGTTCGGCCTTGTTCCGAATGGGCGATGTCGTGAAGCGTGTCATCGGAAAAGAATAGGAACTACTGGACCTGAATGTCCAGTGGAGGTATCGCAAAGGATGATACCTGCATACGCAGGCAAAGGCAGATCAGTGAGACTTGAGGTTTATTGTTGAAAGGAAGCGCGGGAATCATTTTTCGAACGTTGTGCGTTGGCCCTGACATTTAAGTCAACTGAGTCGCGACCAACTGATGCAGACACTCGGGCCAAAACGTCAGCCACGACGTTGTCGTTGCTAGAAGCGTGGCGTACGTCAGGCGTGAAGTGGGATACGAAGTTCAAATGTCCAACGTCGCGGGGCGAATATCTTTCAGACCCATTGTGGAAAGCAAAAACCAACGTTTTGTGGTCAGGGGAAATCGCAAGCGGGCTTCCCTCAAGGACATGCCGGAAATTACAAACAGCCGAGTAACTAGCGAACAATTCACGACCGAACGTGCTGTATCTCGTTTCAACCGGAAGTAAACTTCTGGAAAAGAAGGCCTGCGGTTTCCAGAGTCCATCGACGAACTGTTGAAGTGCGGCGCGGATTGCGGTGTCTGATGCGTCGACAGCTATTGTTATATCCACGGCTGTGTTGAAGTGGTGCAACATAATGGCGGTGGTTAATACATCCTTAGTTCTGTTGAACGATTCGATGGCTGTTGTTGATAAATCTACGGCTTCATTGACACGGCTGCAAAGTGGATCGGTTAAAGGCTGCATAAGCTGAGCGCAGTATGGAATAAACCGCCTATAGCAGCTGGCCATCCTGTTAAATCGACGAATAACAGCGGGAGTAGCGGGACGGAGAAAGTCGCGGATTACTTCTACCTCATCGGTTAGCGGTTGCTTACGGTGCTGTTTAACGTGTTGTCCTGAAAATCTCTGTTGCTGGTTGGCCAAAAATGCATTTTTACACATTAGTCGTTACTCTCAATGTCACTATCTGCCAAAGAGCTGTCACAGATGAATCTGTTGTTTTCTTCAGAATCGCTTGCAACTAATAGATCGTCGATGTAGGGGTGGACGAAATCCAGACGCCATGTGAAGCTGAAACGTTGAGTTGAAACGTTTGCGCGGCGTTTCGCGAATCCATCAGCATAGGTTGAAACTCGAACGAATCAAATGATGTGATGACGGCTTTCTTGGCGACATCCTCGTCCGCGCCCGGGGTCGGGTAATATGCCGGCACCAGATAAACTTTCTTGAAGAAGTGTTTACCACGGAGGCTAGCCGTGATGTCCTGTATGTGCGTGCTCGGGTACTTGTCGGGTACTGTAGCACTGTTGAGCGAACGATGATCTCCATGAGGGTCCTAATCGCCCGACGCTCTAGGGAGAGGCCCAAGGGCTACTGGACAGGCTAACCGGTCCGAGATGGAGCATGCGCTCAAACTCAGCGCGGGCTATTTTCAGCTTGTCTGATGTAAACCTACGAGCTTTGGCGAACACCGGCGGGCCTATCGTGATCGGAATGGCGAAGCTACACAATAAAAGGGAGGAGCTTACTGAGATTTTGTATAGGTTAGATTCGACACTGAGCAATAATAATGCTTCAAGTAACATCCACCATCAGAACACCTTTAGCCATAAGGGCCTCATATCCTCTGGAAGCTCATTAATACAGTAGCTACCTAATTGCACGGGCGGTTAGGCTGTACAGACAAATTGATGGTAACTAACGTACCTGATTAAATGCCACTGTTTCCCGCGAAAAGAGTCTTACTCAAAGCCAGCAAGATGGCGGAACAAGAGTGCTACTGCCTAAGACTTCGCAAGAAAGTACCGCAAAAGCACTGTCCAATGTTACCACAGTTTACAAGTAAACATGTAGCGAACGAATTTGTCAGAAGACGAGAGCGAATCAGGTGTGGCACAAACTCTAAGTCCATAAAAGTGTTTGGTGAAAAGAGGCCACTACAAGGAGAAATATTACGGGTCAATTGTTACCAAGAAAGGAACTTACGCAAGACGGTCAATAGACTCACTGATTTGACTGTAGATCTCGGATACTCCGCGAGTTCTCTGAACCGGTAATTTGGGACTGGAAACGCCGTTGCGTCGTTGTTCCGGAGTACAGTAAAGAGCAAACCGCATCTAGCTATGATGACGCGAATCGCGTTCAAATTTCCGCAGTGACACCAACGTTTATTGCCAAGAACACGTCGACGTCTCCCCTTGTCAACTGAGGCCTTGACTAGAAAATGTCCTAGAACTAAGGCATTCACAGTTGCCCAGAACATTGAGAGAAGCAGCTCAAATGCCCCTGATAATGACGCGGTTGCACGAGCATGGCCATCCACTTCTTACCGGAGGAATATTTCTTCGTTATATGGAGTTATTGGGAATATTAACGACAAATCCAAAACACTCGAACAAGGTCCTAAATCAGCAGTGAAATCTGTAAGGTGCTTACCAGAAAACAATGTTTTAGATTTGCAATATACTGATAATAACGGTATATTTCTCGACGCATTTGTGAGAAATACGCTCGGGAGAGCGTGATCAACGTACAGAGTTTCAAGCGTATACACATTTGAACACCAAATTTGTAAATTGTACGATGAGTCAGCTATGTGAATAGAGCAACGAAACATACATAATATGGAAGGGAAATTCAATTTTAGAGAGAAAACATTGAGCCACATACTTCCGAGACGGCATACTTGGGATCTGCAAAATTCGATAAAATAGTCAATTTGTCACATCAAATGGGACTCCACAAGGTGATCACTTGCTGAATGCTTAATGTCATGCCAAAAGAGGGTTGCTTGGAGGATGGAGTGGATATATTGATGGAAAATTCGATCATTACCTCACGTAGATTGTCTCGAGAACATGTGCAGAAAATTTTTTATGATGGGGGCGAGGTGGGGACGCATAAGAATGGACCAAAAGTACTTTACGAGCGCCATGAATCTGGTTCTAAGCACCACATTCCAAGAAATGACGCCTCACAGATGAACTGCACAATTTGCCTTTCACTGCCTCCTCCTACTAATATACTAGGGGTCACGATTATCATCCATCATCAAGTTGCTCCGCAATAACTGATCTCCCTGCCCAACATATGAGTACTACTAGCAACCAAGTGTCCAGTGTGTATAGCCAGCAAGTACGTCGTCACCTGATTATTTTAACAAAACAAACGTCAGCCAGACCGGTCCATTTTAGTGCAACCCCCGATATTTCATCAGCCACCACATGGCCCCCCTCACCAAGTCTCATTCTGTCATTATACCGAAATGACATTCTTCCAGCACTTCCTGTCTTGGTGCCAAACTTCTGCGACATCCACTCGAATATGAGCGAGAATTTGGTACATACCTAAGCTTTGGTGATTCGCAACCCATTGCCCCATCTGTCATGAAGTTCTTAGCGATTTAAATGCCGTGACTGACAGGAAGAATTTCCTAAAGTTATCACTCATGAACGAGATGTCGTTTATCAGCAAGGTGCACACTTTCAAGACCTGTCATTTCATCTACTCCCCGTATCATACTCGTGAATGAGAACTGGAGCCCACCTGACATAAAAAACAGTAAGATGAGCATCGTAGTAAATCACGCCTCATAGCGATCGTCTCAGAGAATGAGGTGGAGGGATCGACGGCAGTCGACGCGAGAAATGCTGTAAGTATCATTCTTTTAGACACGCGAAAGGCATTTGATCGTGTGCCTCATGAGCGCCTCTTGATCGAGATAGCGTCTTTTGGCATACAAGATCACGTGGTTCGCTGACTGTCGTCATTCCTTGAAGGCCATAATCGAAAAGCCAGAGTGAGAGAGCACTGCTCAACACCAAAAGCAGTGATCCAGGGTGTTCTGGGTCCGTTGCTCTTCTTGATTTACACAACTAACTCACGTGATCTCCATGGATACGACAAGCCCTTCCTTTTACACATTCCACCAGCACAGTAACATCGATTTCTGTCTACAAAATATACCACAGGACCTAGTGTCCTTGCAACTGCGGTGCGAAACATGGCTGACAACGTCATCAGCGAACAAATCGGACATCATCAGGTATGGTTGTAAACCACCCAGCGGTTCCGTCTCACCAGGTGGTTACAATATTGATACAACCATTTGCATTAGTGATCTAGGAATACGGTTTTAAAACCCCACAAATTTCTCCCAACAATTATCCTTTCAGGTAGCAAAACCGAAAAGAATGATGAGATGAATCAGAACGACATTCAGTCTACCAGCTCCGAAGCCGACGCTTAAAAAAGTGCACGTTCAGTTGCTGCCATCTAAGCACGTCTGATAGGTTTGTGATAGAAAGCCTTCAAATATCACCGATATAATCCATGCGAAAAAATATTCCATTCCGCCCGGACACTCAAAATCCCGTGATGGTTGAGCACATTGCGACACCTCAAAATTCTTTGGAGTTTGAGCGGAGAGGGACATTCGGTCGAGAGGTCCATCCGTTCCTCGCAAAATTGTATGCCTCTCACCCTCCCCCTTCATTAAAAAGTTTCTGCACATCTTCCCGTGACTATTTACATGGAATAGTTATCATATTTCTCGCCAGCACATCCCCCCATCCAACAAGCACCTCTATTTTGCACAAACTTGAGCATAAGGCCAGTGATCACCTTGTGGAGTCTCAATTGATGTAACAAATCAACTATTTTATCGAATTTTGTAGATCCCAAGTGCCATCGTCTCAGATGTATGTAACCCAAAATTTTCTTTCTAAAGTTAAAATTTCTCTTCATACGATGTCTGTTTGGTTGCTCCCTTCACATAGCGGACTCACTGTACAATTTAAAGGTTCGGTGTTCAAATGTGTATATGTTTGAAAATCTGTACGTTGAACACGCTCTCCTGAGCGTGTTTCCCACAAATGCGTCGAGAAATATATCGTTGTTATTAACATCATCATTATTATTACGAAAACTTACTTGAATATTTTCCTGCGGTAACCTATAGGCAACGCCGTCAAACGTTTTGTATTGACCTGATGTGGTTGCATAGACTAAGGTTGAAGTTGACACTGCCGTGTACACTCATGCATTGGGCTGTCATCATCACAGCACTTATTGTCCACTTACAACACAGCCCTCCGTATAGTCTGATAAATAAGGGCTCCACCTTGCCAACCTTGCTATCTCGGAAAAATATACTCGCCGTTTTCTTCATTGTAAAGTATTCCTATATAAATGGGAATAAACGTCCGAATGAATTCAGAACCAGTAACAACACCCAGCGTATTAGAAAGGGTTTGGACAGCTATCGCACGATATCAAACAAAATGTATATCTTCAAACTCTCTGTAACCCCGATGACTTATTTGAGTGTGGTCCGGGAAGCATCTAGCCGTCAGCTGCGTATAACGTAGATAACCACCCCGCTGCCTAACTCCTCTCGGAAACAGCCTGCTTGAAGCGGTTTGTTATGTGGCTTAATCACATGACCATTTAGCATTTGGTTTGCTACATGCTCACCAAAGCACTTACAACTCAACATCCTTTTATTGATGTGTTTATTCATGTGCACGCATTGCCCAGATTGCAAGGAAACGTGAAATTTTCGCCCTTCAATAAATCCAGTAGAATGGCGCCTCATGAACTACGCATAGAATACATGCATTTCATGGTGCCTTTCAAATACCTCAATAAATATTCAAATAGCTTGCTTCTTCCTAGATAAATTGGGGTATACCCTAACAACTAGTCAACAGAATTATGTGTTGCAATATATATACTTCTCTGATAATATCATATGTAGCCTTTGTCGCAAAATGTCGCATAGTCATTAATCGTCTAATAAATGTGGTCAATCCACACTTTCTCGTTTCACTGCGTTCTTTTTTTTCTTAGTTCCATAAACATCCGTTTTCAAAGAACGTTTTTGCTACGGAGGGACACACAAAACCTTGTTTTGGCCGAGCAACTCGCGAGATTGCCAACTTCTTGTCGGTTTCCGACAATCGGCGAAGTCCTGTGCTAGAGTCTGTCCGATCTTCCACCGAATTTTGCATTTTCCCGTCCTCCCTCTGCGAAGGCGACGTATGTTTAGCATTTTCCCGACGTCAATTATATCACGTAACGATGAAACACCTCAAGATGCATTTGAACGTTCTCCCCGGAGTAGCCTTGGAGTATTTGAAACATCAACCCACACACAACCTTGCAGAAGGTAAATTGTTGTTACATCACATTTTTTGGACTGAATCTGTGAAGCAAATGAACTGTCAATTTTTCTGCTGCCTATGTTAAAGTTTCACAATCTCCAAAAATTTTCCTTTCAGTCACGTCCTTTTTGGCCGCAGACTTTACGTTTATAATAGCACTGTTCGACTATTTGTTGTTTTGTATTGTCTGTGATTACCTGCAGTGATCAGGCACATCATAGCGTGCTCATTATGTGTGTTGAAAAATAGTCGCCATTATCCCAATGGCACTCATACATCTGATAAAGTTAGCAATAAAATAATTGTGTCGCCATAATCCTAATCGTCCTTTGGATTAATATCTTAATTTTGCCTTGACTGACGTACCCACACATTCATTCCAGCCACGCAGGGGTCACATAAGCGTGATGGGATACCCTCACTCATGCCAGAAAAATGCGCGGATGAACTGACGGAACCGCCCGCTGGTTTTTTCCAAAGCTGCTATCTCACTGGTTGTATTACTGCCATCTGAAAGCGCGGTTTCGCCCATCGCATGTACACGGATGAAGAGTGGACGAACGCCAGTAACCCGAGTCCGATTGCTCTGATGCTAATAATGCCCAAAAGTAATGGGGGTACAGCAGACGATTCCGCGAGGACCACATAACTGCTCGCTCACAGCTGATATCGGAGCAGCACGGTTTCACAAATAGTCAGTCGTGCACAGACGACTTACCGTTTGCCGCTGACACCTGGAGAAAGCTACTGAAGTTTGCATCCCGGTTGATGCTCTCTTCTTACACTGAACGAGGGCAATCCATAAAGTCAGTCACGGTACATTGCTGGATAAACTGTATATGAGACGGTGTAGTGAGGGTTGTTCGTGTCTCAAACAAAGCCTATTGTGCGTATATTCAGAGTAGGAGCCAATGACGAGCGATCCAGGCTCTATACGGGGTCCTCTATCACTCCTAGACTACCCCAACGACCTCTCAGGTGTAACTTCCCCGTTGTCATGCGTGTTCATTATTTGAAACTTTGCCGCATTTTACAAAGCGTTGAGTACGCAGTCTTCCAGAGAGACATGGATGCTGTGCAGTCACAGTAGTTTCAAGTACAAGGTTTCTGCACCACGTAGTAGCCTCTCCTGTAGACGGCATAGTTTTGTTTTCCGTGTCCGTTTGATATGGAATGCAATACCGGCGGCGACTGCTCTGACACAATCAATCGTACATTTGCGAAGTAGTTGGATGGTTGGATTGCGCGAAGATGGTTGTTGGCAGTCGGGTACACATAGCTCCATGGACCTTTATTACAGTTATTTTCTTCCAGTCTTGTCTTCTCGCACACTACTTATCCCCCTCCGTATATCCTTTTCATTTATCATTCCGCTGTTGTGTAACAAAACGGTGTAACCTCCTCGGGTGCTTGACTGCTGCCAGCTGCTCGAATACTAAACGCACCTCGTATACTCTCATTATTTCAGTAATTCACGCCATAGGAACGAACTGGCTACGACCTGACTGTCAAACTGAGATCAAGTCCGCTTTGAAACCACACATCTCTTGCTATCAATTCATATCGAAGTATACCTCCAGCTCCGCATGAACCAGTGAATGTCGGTCAGTAGTTGACCGCTCACACAGCCGCTTTCCTTGCGCGGTAACGCTATCCCATAATGCACTCAGCTTTTCAGCGGCTCTTCCTCAGTGTTGAAGTGATTTGGGTAGTGTTTTGCGGGTACTCTGTTAATTGTTATGGTTTATACCTAAAAGTCTGGTACGCATGTTGGAGGTGGTAAACCATAATTTCGTCATGACAGAATTTACTAGCTACTGGGGACGTGGTAAGAATCTATAAGTTCTCATTACTATTTACGTTGTGCACTTTCCCAAAAATTATTAACAGTGATTTTAACCACCTGAGTGATTGAGGAATGAAAATGTCTTGTGTGAATGAAGCGCTTGCAAAACGCTGCTCGTGACAGTGCTTGGCTTGCGAAATTGCAAAAGTATGAATCTGGCACTCCCTTTCACGAAATATCCCGCTGGATCTATTTCAAATGCGCCTGCGTTGCTGCAGACTTCCGCCATATTGGCCAGCTTTCACTATAGTGAGGCAAAGTAATGGTCGGAAGTGAATTTTTTGGTTTCGCCACAGGATTCCACTGGAAGGCTTGGCGGTACGGTGGGTATGTACTCCAGTGTCTCCAGAATGTGTTTATTCCTGCCAGTGCTCTAACTTTTCAAACGGTTATATGAGGGTGAATGATGCCGGGTTAGCCTAGAAGACTGGTTGACGTTGGAATGTATTCGAAGAGTGTTCACTGCTTTCTAGGGGCGTCTTACTGATGTATCCTGACAAACCGCAGATAGTTGTAAGAACGAGGTCAAACTTGGAGTTTCAGAATCCTGAATTCATCCTGAACAAACTTGTGTTTTTAGGAAAACTCAAGTTCAGTAGGTGTATCTACAAACTGACCCACAGGGAATCCGGCTGTGAGCGTGAGGCCAAACTTGCAAACAAATATCAGAATGATTAGGCCGCAGGATCGAAATGTCCCCGGAGGACGATACCGTTGTTGTGTTGGAGCACATCGGGTCAGGAAACAGACCTACGATATAATGTTTGCTTCATGCACAGCAGATGTACATGTTACAAGAGAAAAGAATTATTTTGACTGCACTTCCAACGTTGGCACTCGGTGGTACTGCCGTTTGGTTACAGGTGGGCACCTCCTCCAACATGGCTATCATATCAAGAAAGACATTAAATCTGGTGGGTTGACCTGCTGTGTGTTCGACTACACAGCGCCCGCGATGCTTCGGATGGCAACCTGGGGTTATCTGACGAGCTAGCTTGCGAGGTCTTATTCACTGACGCCTACTTCAAAGGCTGGTTGACTTCTCACGATTCAAGTGAGACTTGACTTGTTGGGTGCTGGATTAAATTGGCGCAATGAACTTGTTGGAGACGCCTATCAGCCGTTGGAGCAACAGCCGCTCGATCGATTCTAACCCAATTACAGACCTCACGGCATCATCTATCACTCTTGCTGAAGGCACTCTGCAGTCTTCCGGGAGGGCTTAGGAAGTTAAACCAAAACAAATGCTGTCCAGCACCGTTTTTTACGTGCAAGACCCGGTTTCCGTCCGGAATGCTCGGTGCCATGCGCAGCTTTACATTCCGTGGACAAGAATCCCGATGGTGTACAGGTAGGTGGTGTCCTGAAACCAGTAGACTATTCTGCTTGGACCGCACCGGTATTCGTCGGGAAGAAGTCCAATGAGGTCATGAGAATTCGTGCTGACTTCTCTACGAGCCCTAATAATTCTTTGGATAAGCACCAGCGTCTTTCCCCGCTGCATGAAGATCCATTCGCGTAAATGAACGGTGGCGAGTCCTTTGTGAAGTTGGACCTAACAGACACCCACCTACAAACGGAATTCTCAAAATACTTTAAGGGCTGCTCACCATCAACACCCATCGCGGTCAGTCGCAGTGCTAGGATCTCCCATTTGACGTGAAGACTGCACCGGCAGTCTTCCAGCATATCACGTGTACGATGTGAGTGATGTTCCAGGCGCAGCTGCTTATCTGGACAGAATCGTAATGACAAGGACTGAGTGCGCGGACCCGACAGAATGCTCGCACATGGTTATTGGGCGCACAGCCGATTACGGGTTCCGTAGTCGCTAGGAAAATTTCGATTTCTCCATACGTTCAGTCGAATGCCTGGGCTTCAACATCGATCTTCATGGCTCCGATCACAACATCCATGCTGCTGCAGATATGCCAACACTGTCAGATGATCCTCCGATAGGTTCGCTCCCTGGTCTCATCACCCAACATGGCGCGTTTATGCCCGCTGTGCATTTTCTTCGAGAGTCCTTAAACAGAATTTTGGTGGGGGGTTTCTCCTGGAGGTGTTCCGCCGAACGCCAGAACTTATTTGAAGGAGTACAAACCATACATGCTAGCCATGCGTTTCGATTCCACTCCCCAAATCTTGGTCGCATCTGAATCTCAAGCTGCGGAGTAAGAGCGAAACTCTCATCACCGTGCTGATGGGTCCCAAAAGGTGGTCACTCATGCCGTTCGCCCCCTAACGCCAGCAGAAAGGGGCTATGTACAGATAGAGAAAGAAGCCGTTCCTGTTGTTTTCGTAGTGGAGCGTTTTCACAAGATATTCTTCCGCCGGCTTTTCATTCTGCTAACTGACCACAAACCGCTAGCCGCTCCCTTTGGATCAGAGAAGACTGCGCAGCTAATCGTCTCCAAACATGAGCCACGACTGTGATCAACTATGACTTTCATATCAAGTATAAGTTAGCAACACATATTGGACAAGCAGATGCTCCATGTCACCTGACTGGTTCGCAAACACCCGATCAAGAAAAGCCCGTGCTTACTGCAGTGCCCTTCGAAGCAGAGATCAATCAGGTATTTTGCGGAGTCATCAGGAGACTCCCGGTCACTGATGAGATGGTCGCTGAAGAGACTCTACTAAGCCAGACACTGAAGTCCGCGATATCACACAATCAGAACCGCTGGTCAAGTGAAAGATCAAAGGGCAGCTCGGCACATATTACCCGGAGGCATTTCGCTACATAAACATCTAATGGTTGTGTACTGTTTGTCAAAGCTGTCGTCATCCCGCCGTCACTTCATCAAGAGGCAATTAGCCAGCTTTATGTCAGTCACCCGGGCACCAACCGGATGAAGGTGCTGGCCCGCAGTTATATCCACTAGCTCGGTGTGGATGAACAGCCAGAACAACTGCTTGGATTCTGTCACGGTTATGCTTGACTCACTTCTGAAGGCTCCGATGAAATCTTGGCAAGCTTTCACGGCTCCATGGTCGAACGAACAACTGGATTTTGGGGGTCCGCTACATTATCAGAACTTCCTGAGCGCAGTTAGCTTTGACTCCAGGTGACTATGAGTTGTCGTGATGCCAAAACCTACCACAGGATCGGCCGAATTGCAGCTCTACAATGTGTTAACCCGGCCCGGGTAACAACGACTTTCGTTAGCGCCAATGGAACATGGTTTATTTCCTCAACATCCGCTGACTTCTGTCACGAGAAAGGCACTGATCTCATCCAGTCACACCTAATCTTCCACAATCCAGCGGCTAGGTAGGGCGCTCAGCGGACGGGTTCAAACGTGTTCTTCAGAAGGCTCAGGGGGAAGGAAAGACCACGAAAGTGTCAGAAATATTCCTGATACATCAACAAGCAACATAAAATCCGCAAACATCTGACGGACGATTCTTAGCTATCGTGATTATTAAGCGGAAAATCCGGTTGCAGTTAGATTTCATCCACCCGACTCTCACTGCTCCATGATTCAGAAAGGTAACTGGAAATCAGGTTTGATCAACAACACGGCACCAAACACCGGCCATTCGAAGCCGACCAGACCGTCCTGGCCCAGGATTATTGCAACTGATTTGTCAAATGGTTATTGGGCCGAATTCGTAAGAGGTTAAGAAACGTCCTTTTTGAAGTCCAAGTCGGAGCGGACATCTGGATACTCCATGCCGACCAGCTTCAGTTCACAATTATCGCCAAACAGTCATCAAGCAAAAAAGATGCGTTAGCGATTGTAAGGGACACGCTCAGTTTTCCTCATACTGAGCCCGTAACACCGAACAACACGCATAGCTCATCCAATGAATTGCCTTCTGGAAGATGAACTGATCGAGTACGATGACCAATGATGCATCTGCAAGTCAATCTCCGATTTCCGTCGTATGATGAGCAACCTGAAAGAATGAATGTTAGAAGAACACGATTCCGTTGTTAGACATAAGTTATCTCGAACCGTTACTAAGATATGCACTGGCGTAGGGTTGGAGTGATTTATCGTGTCCTCAAGCGGCCACAAGTTCAGTGGTTTTCTATAAATATCCCCCAGCTTCTCGTGCAAATTTACAAAGCGTCTGGTGGCTGAATACATGTCAACCCGGAGTCTGCTTTGTCCGTGTATTAATTGGTTCTCGTCGTTGGCTGTTTGGGGGCCACTCGGAAGGGGATGCTATTTGCGTTGTTCGGACACCGTCGTCCGTAATGTTTCTTTGCGTTCGTGATCAGTAGGACTCGGCTATAGCACTGGAATGCGGTAGGTTTTCTTGCGAACGAAATGAGCCTTGATGTGACTTCAGAATGGCAGAACGGCTCGTGTAGTTATTTAAGGTCCGTGGCACATGCCTATCTACGCAGCTTTTGATGTTGGCTAGTAACATGGTTGGAGCATATGGGCTGAGTGAAATACTTAAGTCATACGAGGTCAGGTACACTGTACGCTTGTAGTGGCCTTATTAACGGAATGACCCAAATGTGACAAAACCGAAAGAAGCCGTGAAAGTAACGGACCTGTAGAGGATCTAACCACCATCAAAATACTTGAGTGTGAACTCGGAGCCAAAATGTGATAAAAACAAAAGGAATGACCAACAATAATTCGTGAAAGTGCGTTGGTTTAGAAATTCCATCACACTGAACGAGGTATCCAATGGATACATATCAACTGCGGATAGTATACTATCCGCAGCGCTACTCCTAGGGAATTTTTGCTGAAATACATGGTTGGTTCCACTGGTATTTAACTCTCTCGAAACCTGTAATCCAGCGTCACGGAACGCAGAGAAAACGCGGGGCTTACGACCTCGGAGGTAAGTTTCGTATTCTTGATTATCAAGTCAATCGATTAACTTGGCTTAAACTGCGGTGTACACGTGAGTTGGGGAAAGGCGAAAAGAGCAAACAACAAAAATGATAAAGTACAAAATGCTGTACAAAACATCACGGAACTTCACCCCAGAATGATGATTGGTATATGGGACACTAAAAATGAATGGTGTTAGTCAGTGTAATCCGCAAACCGGGCAGGGAGTTCGCGCGTTCGTCATCGGCGGGTGTAATGGACCCTGAAACTGTTCACGGAGTTATTGCAGTGGATTTGTTCGGAAGACTTGGACGGGGTAGAGGGTTAATCATGGACGGATGAGGAGGAGGCATGTCAGAAAGATCTTCATGGCCAACCTTAAGGTGATGGACGCTTACTGAAATATGAGTGCCATTACGGCTGTTGTGTAGTGGACAAGTGGGTATGCGCTCGACCCTTTTCCACTAACAATTTGGAGCGCCTTTCCTGAAGAGCAGTCGAAACGTAGTCCAATCGAGCACTGAATTAAAAGAACGCGTTAGTCTTTGAAAACAAACCGTATATTTCCGGCAATATTAGCAACTACGATAAGCAGCTAGTTCTAGCTTAATCTGGGACCAACGGCAGCAACCAAGAGAAGGGAGAAGAGGAGTGCGAGATGGGTCCCAGCCCACTCGACGATACTCAAAAGCGCGCCAAGTGAGAAGTGCGTGGAAACTTTCAGTTAGTTAAGCAACGCTCGGAAAGGTCCACATTTAACGACATTGGATAACGGAAGGATAAATGGATGGTTAGGAGAGGGGCAAACATTCGCTGTGTGCAATTAGTTGCACGTCTGGAGAAGGTGACACTGAGTTCATATCAGGCCTCCTGTGACATGCGTACAGAACAGAATAGCAATAAAACACGGTTGAAGCCGGGATACTTGGAGAAGCCGCACGATCGTTGGTCAGTACAGATGATGAAATACTTGTCTTTGCGTTAAAACACTCTAAACGGAACACCATAGTGTGGCTGAAGGGACTTCTTTTGTGTTTTGCCTCGGACAAACAAAGGGGCAAGTGAGCAGATCTTCATGCATTTGAGGACGGGCTCCAACCTACGCATGAACAGTTTCAGACGTGTTGTTGACGGTTGTTCGAAAGTGTTCACAGCTGAGTTAGTGTTGCAGACCACGGAACAGCGTGGGTATGGACTGAGAACCGCGATCAGTAGTGACGAAGGAGGTATGCCGAAGACGGATACCCAGGTTTTTGACAAACGTCTTTACGATGTTCTCCGCTGAGATGTCGCGTATAGGTGTCGCTCGCGGCCAGCGTGTGAAATGATCGATACAAGTCAGCAAATGAGTAAAGCCGTTCGAGGTTGGAAGTGGGCTTACTATGTCAACGTGAGCATGTTTGAAACGGGCCTCCAGCACACCAAAAGTTCCAGGTGTGGTGATGGTGTGCCGGTGTACCTTACTTCGCTGACAGGATGGAGGGTGTATGGCCCATTCACGTATGTCCTAGCGCATGTTCGGCCAGATAAAACAATCAGTAATAAGTTTGACGATAGAGCGGATGTTAGGATGGGGGATAGAGTGAAAGTGACGGAAAATATTCCGTCGGTGGTTAGAGGAGACGTAGGGTCGATGTTTATCAATCGAGATGTCACAGTAAATTTTGGGATCGAAGTACAGGAGTAGCAGTTGGATGAATTTTAAGAATGGATGAGAGAGCAGCTGACCAAATTCTGCATCGTCTCTTTGGGCCGCCGCCGCGGCCTTTAGGTCGATAGGAGATAAAAAATAAGTGATGGGTATGCACGTGAGATATAGCGTCCGCGACCAGGTTGTTCGGACTATCAATGTGACGGATGTCCGTCGTGAACTGAGAGAAAATGTCTGAGTGGCGGGTCTCTCTCGGGGAGTCTCTGTTTGGCGAAGTGCTGGAGACGTGCGTTAACGGCTTGCGATCAGTAAGGGTTGTGAACTGACGTCCTTCTAACACGTGTTGAAAATGTTTAACGGTGAAGTAGGTAACCAGCAGTTCTCTACCGAAGGTACTGTACTTCGTTTGGGCATGCCGTAATTCCGGGATAAGAAGGGTAGCGGTCGGACTTCATTTTCAATGACCTGCTGAAAAAAGGCGCCGACAGCAGACTGAGATGTGTCTCTCTTTAAAACCAATCGTGCACGTTCGTCAGTACTCAGATAGCCAAGAGATGCGGCGTTTACCATGGCCTGTTTGATGGATGTGAAAGTAGTGGTGGCATCTGGAGTGAGGACAAACATTTTGGAGTTGTTCTGCCGCAAATCACTCAGGGGTTTAAGCATGTCAGAGCGATTGGGGGTAAAGCGACAATAATAATTAACAATTCTTAATAACCGACGGAGGCTCTTGTTAGACTGGGACAACGGGTAATCCAAAATTGCGTTGGTTTTCTTCGGCAATGGCCTGATACTGTCTTTGTCGATGCATTGACCGAGAAAGTCGATGGAGAAAACACCAAAGACGCACTTGATTGTGTTGATGGTGACGCCATGGTGGTTTAAACGTTCAAATACAGACTTTGAGTGAGACAGACGCTCCTTCGCATTGTTGCTGGCAACCTGTATGTCGTCAATGTAGACAAACAAAATCCAGTCCGCGTAAAACTTGGTCTATGAAGCGTTGAAATGTTTGAGCAGCGTTACGGAGGAAAAAGGGCATACGAAAAAATCCGATTAGGCCAAATGGGGTTGTGATAGCGGTTTTGGCGATGTCTTCGGGACCCACGGGGATTTAACGATATACCTTGATTAAATCTACGTTGGAAGGATCTTTTTCTCAGAAAGACCGATGGAAAAGTCATGAATATGTGGAATAGGATAACGGTCCGGCACGGTGACATTGTTCAATGCTCAGTATTCACCGCATGGTCTCCAGTCCTCCGCAGTCTTCTTGGGCACCGTGTGCAGATGCGATGAACATGGGCTGTTTGGAGGACGGATGATTCCTAGATGTAGCGTTTCCGCAAATTCCGCTTAAGATATCTCCAGCTTATGCGGAGGCAGTAGACACGGACGTGCAAATATGGGTTGCCCCTTGGGGATGTGATGTGTTACATCATGTTTCGACTTTGTGGTGTTAGATGTATAGTGATAGATTCCTGGGAGTTGCTTTAACACGACTGTGTACTGGTTGGTTTCCGGTGAAGCCGTTCGAAGTCCGGTCGAGTTAATGGTGGTGGCTTTACCTTGAACGCACAGAGCAGCGGTGGTGTCTACGAATTTCCGGCAGCTGAGGTCGACAGCTAAACCGTACTTAGTGAGAAAATCGATACCGATAATTAGGTTTTGGACGTCTACAATGATGAAAATCCAGGGAAAACTTTGACGCAATCCAGGGTCGACGGCCAAGAGGTGATGACCTTAAGTCACGATTTTGGGATTGTTGGCCGCCAGTATGGTGTACTTCGCGGGTTTGAGATGGCGTTTAATTTCACCTGGTGGTATAATGATGACCTCTGCACCGGTGTCAATAAGGGAACGAAGTCCGGTGGCGTTATTATGGACATAAATCAGACGACTGTTGGGCTGGTCAGCAGCAGCTGTCGCCATTATTGGCTGGCCGGATCGTTTCGCTGATTGGTGTTGCTATTGGCGCGAAAGTTATAACCAAAACATAATAACACCAATATAACTTATAACACGCAAACAGCAGTGTAACTTGTATAAACGGATAATAAGCTAGATAGACAAGTGTTTAGACTTACCACAAATCCGACCAGCACTGTGGAAGTGAGTGTTGCAGATCACTGTTTGAACAAGTGAAGACTTGCGTGGTGTGTCGAAAGGATAGGTTGATGTGGGCGTCATACTCGTCTTGTAATTCCTTTGTTGTGTCAACCTGTACAATCCTCGAAGCTAAAATCTTCTCAGTGTGACCGTG
Organism: Paragonimus westermani; assembly: GCA_008508345.1. Taxonomy (NCBI): domain Eukaryota; kingdom Metazoa; phylum Platyhelminthes; class Trematoda; order Plagiorchiida; family Troglotrematidae; genus Paragonimus; species Paragonimus westermani. Next base: position 41,274 of record QNGE01003247.1, on the reverse strand, counting down.
TACCGCTTAGATCGTGTCCTTCAGCCCTAGCGCGACGGGTTTGTCTTTGTGCTTCAAACTTCTGATTTTTTCAACATGTGTGATAGCCTGGTGGCTTTTGGTTTCATCGTGATCATGACCAATGACAGTTCCAAACTATAGGTGAGATAATATGTGCGTGTGTGCAGAGGGGGGCGGGGTGAGAAAAGGAACTGTACAGGAATTTACGATGTCGGGATGAATGGGATTACCAACCGTGTGGGGTGCACCATGAATAAACATGTTTGTTTACCGAGGTCACTTTCCAGTTCGGATTGCAGGGTAAAAGGTCACGAGAAGTCGAACCACGTTGAGACAGTAACTTAGTAGAACGACCGTTCCCTTAGTGTTCCCTGAGCGTTCCCCGAGTGATGCCTGAGTGTTCTAACTAGACACTTTGGGAACACAGAGAACGGTGGGAGAAAAAAATGCACGCAGCCCCATTAAGCGATCTTATCATATGCTGCCCGTTATCTGTTTTCCTACGTTGCTCCGTACGGAGCTCAGTAGCGTTAAACGGAAATCTAATTTCGCACAATGACGACAACGCAATGTACCAATTCATGAGAAACGATGTAGAAGGCACATGAATATTCATACGTTATATCAAGCGCGATTTTTACAGCAACATGTGTATGACTTTAACGAGTACGTATTTATAATCACAGTGCAAAAATATCGGTAACGAGATCGTCGGCTTCTTTCGTTGCCCGCAATCTGGCCTTCTGAATCCACCTTTGAATGGTTCCCTTGACGTCCACGTGCGATATGCCCGGGTAAGCCTTCTTCATGATGGATTCCACATTCAACAAATGATGATTTTCGGTGATCGAACATACCAACGATGGCTGCGGCCAACGGTGAGGAGGCCATGGAGACGCGATTGTTCACTCCTCCCCAGTTTATCGTTTTCGCCACTTCATCCGTCAGTAATGTTCTCATAACATTACGAGTGCATTCACCCATGGATGTGCCACCGACACTGCTGAGAAAGGCCGCCTGCTTACTTTGAATCGGAAAAGTCAAACATACCAGCTAGGTATATATTTCTGCTTTTTCCAGCTTCATATTCGGCAGTTTCGTATCCCATATGGACTGCATGGGGAATCGCACGGGGGAGGGTGCGGTGGATGACGTGTCGGAAGCTGCATGTTGGAATCGCAATGCATTCACTTCCAGTCGTAGGGCATGCAACTCCTCGCGGATTCGGATGTTTTGGATAACTAAGTTCTCAATTACACCTGATGAACACGGTGATTCTTTGTATTGAACATATTTACCCTTTAACTCTCTCACTTCTTTGGTTGTGTCGTTTTTGCACACTGCCTCACTGTGTGCTGCTGGTGGACTAACAATGGTGGGGCTAAATGCGTACTGATTGTCATTTTACTAATGACATACCTGGAAGCAATAGGGCTGGAGAAAGAGGGAAGGTTCTCCAGTGACGCCAGTGTCCATCGTGGTTGAGATGGAGATGCATGGGACATATTCTTCAATTGTGGTGGTGTTGGAGAATAGTCGATATCGACGCTGTACACTGGAGGTTTTCGTTTTCCTCCCACTTCATACGGGAAGTCAGAACGAACGATAGGTTGTCTGCAAGTGTGACGTAGCGCGATTTGACTGTACCTCTTACGCTCGCCACCGCGATCCATTATATCCGTGGCGTCCGATGATGGTATGTGTGACAATTGTTCCAGTATTCGTTGGTATTTGTAAGCTAGTTGCAAGTCATCTAGAAAATGTTAGAAAAATCAAAAGTGTATACCTGTTGCGCGATGCATCTTGACTTTGTACATTTTAGAACCAGTGGGTGCTGTCATTCCACTCAAGAGCAACTTGTGATGCTTCGTGGATGGCAATCCAGGCCAGAGCGCAAATCCTGGCCGCGTAATCCACGACCTGTGCACTATCCCCACGCCTTCATCTTCGAATTCCACAACCTGATAATCTGAAGAAGAAGGTGTTCATTGGCGCCTGCATCGTGTAGTTGCTTGAGAAAACGGAATAAAATCAGGTAGGATTTATTTTACGGACAAATTTCCAAGTGTGCATTACTGGGTAAAATACAAAACTGTCCTTTAATGATAGAAGCAGTCCTTCACACGGAATACGTTCACGATCTGCCCAGCAGGTGGATGTGTACATAGGGGAACACAGGAAAATGTACAGACAGCTGAAAGGAAACATCTCGTCAAAAAATCGCAACAGGTTGCAAAACGCTCTATGCGAATACGTCTCCCAGCCAAGCCGCTGGTTGCCGCGGGTAGTCAATCCACCAACACCACATTGTTGGGCTTGATATCACAGTAAATCACGCCTTCGTGAATGACCCTACTCTGTCGGTTTGCTGCTATAGGAATGAGTGTTGCCCTCGCATCATCCACGAGTGCACTGTCATCTGGCAGCTGTACATGCATCCTTTCCGTTTTGCATCGGAAGATCTGCGAAGTGGGCATATGTGGGGATCGTACGAAACCGTGTAAAGTTCTCATGTACGACTCAAATGGAAACGCCGAATAAGAGTCCAGCGGTCCGTGTAGTCTAACGTTCCCACACGAGTGGCTGACACAGTGGAAGTTGAACACAAGCTTCGATTCACCGTAGAGAGCAGCAAGCTGAACCAATGTTTCTCGCAACATGGACTCCACGAAATCCCCATAGTGCAGACACCACTTTGGGCAAAAGTGGTAACCAGTGTGGTTTTTCACCTGACGAGCAAAGCTCTGGCTGGTGCATCACCGACTACGCAATGCACAACGACTTGCATATGGCGGTTATATGTTGACAGCAACCAAACCATCCCTCAGTACAATCGACAAGTCTTCCATCACGCTATCCAAATATTCTACGACATCCACAGGTTTAGAAAGACCGCAGAATAGTCCCACGACGAACGCTGGTGTGAAAGGGGATGTCAGCCTTCCAAGGACTGGCCACAAATGTAAACGCAAACTGTTGAAAAGGGTCAAACCATCAATATGCAGCCGAAGTCGCAGAACATTCACGTCTTCTGTCCAGCGCCCACGTACGGCGTGGCTTATGCATCCAGTCAAACAAAAGTGAACGTATTCTCCACCCTCGATGAATGTGCATGCACACTCCCGCGGTTTTTCCAACAGAGTAAGTGCATCCAACGGCAGCTGAAGCAACACTTCCCTCGAGTGACTGAGCATAATGCCGACGGCTTCTAAAGACAGGCAGCAATCACGCGGACAACTTCTGCCGGTGTCCTCTTCCTCTCGTTCGCACCGGCGGCGTCGTCTAAAATGATGATGGCAGTGGTGTTGGATGACATTGTCACATATACGTATCCCGCGCAATAGAGGTATTCCCTGTCCTCACTTCTTGAGTGATCGTCGAAGTGGAAGGCTGAAGAACATAATCGCGGACCTTGCTTCCGTTAAGGAATCTCCCATGGCACATTCCAAGACCGATGCAGTGGTAGTGAGTGAACTTTCGTTTAGACTTTGAAGTTCACATAAAAAATATCGCTTACCCTGAAAGTGTTGGAAAACCGGAAGAATCAGTTTTTCCTCCTCTGTCACAATAGCCGTGGGTATTGTACAGTTGCCTCCAGAACGCCGCTGGCGCGCTAGTTTAGCCAAAAGGTAAACGTTAGCACGCGAACAACCCCGCGGCCTTTTTGACTTCTTAGTGCTCATTTCTCACGTAACGAGTTAAGCGAGATGGCTGAAAGTGGCCCTTTGGAGCGGTCACCATTAATGCGAGGTGGTTCGATAGAACAAAATTCACATGAGTGTTGTAAGTCTGCCGACACGTTTTTGAGTAGCAAAAAAGGTGTGTATTATTTTTGTTAGCTTTTACGCCTGCGAAATTATACACAGAAATTAGACACAAGGAAATTTGGTGAATGTTCCTTATTTAATCGTTCCTGCGGGTGGTGAGGCATTCGTTCAACTGCTTTAATGAGGTTTGTTGTGCGGTTTAGCCTTGCACCGTAATCTAGCTGCATTAACATCGCCCGACAGCCATTCATTTGGCTGGCTAGTCTACACAAGCGATCAACTTCGCCAGCGACTTATCTAAGACCCATGAAAACCTCCTTACTTACCGCTTGCACAATATCACGTCGGTGGCCAAACTGTTGGTTCAAAATCCTCATGACCTCTGTAAAACCCCTCCCTTGGCGAGAGCGCACAGTGCTTAATTGCCTCTTTTGCCCTACCACGAAAGTAATGTGCAACTGCGAAAGCTTCGATCCTTCGCAAACTAACTTGTCTACCATGTTACCTTCAAAATTTCTGACAAAGGTAACGTAGTTCTCCGGAGACCCATTGAAACTATCCACCGCAATTTTCGGAAGACTAGCTCCAAGAACCAAAGGTCTGAGAGCTCGCTCTGACGACTCAACAGGGTCTAAACAAAGGGAGTTTGTTTCGGAGGCGCTCGTTTAATCAGAGTGGCATGGTGTACTAAACTGAATACCGGCTGTCGAGACGGTTTCAGATTTCGCGACCTAACACTGTCTTTTATGGAGTTCAAGCAGTCTACGTCTCAGTTCTAGCTCATCTGCTTTCAAGATCAGCTCTTCCTCTAACAGATCATCAGAAACTTCATTAGAAACATTAATCAGAGCACAATTAAGCGAAACGGGCAAGACAGCATTGGATTTGGACACACTCTCCATCTTCTCCTATGGGGCTACCACCGTCCCTATCGTTATCCCTGGGCCGGATCCCTGCTTAGTTCTAGGTGCTCCAAACAAACCACAATTATGCACAGTAGCACTTGGTTCAGATGAGACCCTATCATTAAGAAAGTTTTCAGAATTTCTTAAAACACTTGGCATGAAAGGATCGTTCATAAACTTAAGAGAATTAGGATTAATAGAAAATGGGACACCACCGTAGTTATGGGTAGCCAAATGATTTTCGTCCAACAGGGGGAATGGTTCATGGGACATTGTAGCAGCTTCGATTGGTAAAAAAGTGCTCGATCGTCCGGTGGCAAAACGCTGGTCACGGATGGCAGGATCAGCCTCGCTAACGCCGTGCTTGTTAGGACCGGTGGGGCCTTCCACTATGTCCGACTTCGTCACTCTTGTAGAATTCCGGAATTACATGACTGGATTGCGTTCGTCCTTGTTAGAGTGCAAAGTCTCGGTCAGATGTTGAGGAATTCGAGTACCATTGAATCGTTCGCTAACGATTCAAGTTCACACCGTGTAACGCGTAATCTGTTGACCCAGTGAATGCCTCTCAATATTCAACGACAGAGATAATCTATCCTCGAAACAGTGAACGAGAAGGCGCTCGTAATAACTGGAACTAATATGATACTAATTGAATCAATGTGAAAATCCTCAGAAATCAAAGAAACAAAGTGCCCGCGCAACAAATTGACAGCCAGGCACCGATTAACAATAGTGGACGATAAAACGACAAATAGCCAATGGTTTGGTAAGAGCAAAACGACTGTTCATGCTTCGAGAAACGACGGAACTCATAAGTTACTCAATTAAAAATACGGAAGAAAAAACGTCTAATTTCGGCACTTAGAATTTTACAGGGTTCGGACTAGATAAGGGTAAGGGAAACGGTCAAAGTAGGTGATGTAAAAACAAGGATGAGTAACGTATTCCATTTGGAGAAGAGAGCAAAGCGTAGGGCCACCTTTCAACATCAAGAATACCTCAGCAATCTCAAAATAACACAACAAACCTTGACAAAATCAACATTCCTTTCGGAACACCCGAAGATCACTCAGGGAACGGTTGTGTTCCAGTGTGTTACTAGGGTAAATACGACGTGTCGATGAGGTTATTAGCACGGACAAACAGAATGTGTCACTTATAAGCGTCCTATCAAGGTGACGCCTATATTGCCCTTAGTGCGCGGACTGCTATATGCACATGGGTGTGTGCATCTGCAGACGCTGTCACCGGAAAGTTTGTGGCAGTAACAGATGCAGAGGTTTTGAGCTCAACTGTTGGATGTCGCGAGTAGGGACTGGGTTGAGTGCACGGAAATTTACGGTCCTTCTTGAGGCGTTCAGCTAAGTTATTCACAGTGCGTGTTTGCTGAGACACCTGACGTTGGAGGTTACCAAGCGTTTCTTGTGTATCTGCACGAGTAGAAGGGTCACACATATGGCTAATGGAACGCTTATAGAAACACTCGTGAACCTTGTCTGTTGTCTCTGCTGACTTTTCTAATGGGGTATCGGGTCCTGTACTGAGGACATGACTGGGGTGTTGAGCGGGAGGCGTTTGATCCACAGTTACCATAGGAAGCAATTGTGGTGGAACGAAGAGTTAGAGCAACAGCACTACAAGGCAAGTACATTGATTCATAGTAGCTGTCCACAATAGATTCCACCGCACTAAATCTGCTGCGCATTGCAAGGAGATTTTCCCTTTCAATAACAAAGAGATTACAGCAAATTTGATTCTTTCGGCGTGCTAAAGGAACGTTGTCATGGTTAGCCCACGATAGCCACGACCGCGTGAAAGCAGAAGGCGAAACGCGCGAGGACCAAGTGTGTAATGATTCAAACAGCAGACAAGTAGGTAATATGTACAACGAACATAACAGGTATGCAGAATAATGCGTAACAAAAGAGCAAAAGGGCAACAGACTCTACAGAATCGCCTATACTCTCATCACCGACCGGAGATCTCACGTGGCGAAGCAAATGAGAAGGGCTGCGGTCACCCAACTTGACGCCGGAAAGTAATTGTTGGGTCTTACCACATCTGACGCCGTGGTACGCTTTGAAACATCAGCTTTTAGTTCATCGTACGGGGACACGTTTAGCATGGGTCCAAGTATACCAATTACTTCGGAAGCAATATCTGTGGGCAACTGCGTGGCCGCGTGAGAAAACATGGTGGATTGTGAATAAATCTGACGAAGTCGAAAAAATGCTTCCACCTGAGTGGACTAAAAGCGGGGAGTTGAAATACCCAAATGCATGTAATTTAAAGTTGATAGAGTTCTCGGAAAATAACTCATGTAAAAATTAAAAGGCATGGCAAAATATTGGGAGTTCTGAGCTTATAGTTAAGAGAACCAAAAAAGACGTATATGTAGAAAGGGTGTAGAGTTCAGACGGGCTATGGCCGATCAATTACGATCAACGCAACGAGTAGACGAGAAATATATTTTCGACACGTAAAATCGACGAGAGCGAGCGAAGAGCGAGACGAAACGTCAACACAGCAAAACGTCACGCGAGCAGGTACCGGAGCAGAAACCTTCGAGTGCGCGGGTGGTCTGCCGGTGACCATACTCGTTCAAACAAAAGTTTAAGCGCATACAAAATGTGGTGGAAGGGAGAGAGTACAAATGCTAACTGTAACTTCAACGCAGTTAGCCATAAACAAATAGGGTCGCTACAGAGCTCCCCCGATAGAAGAAAACCAGAGTGTTGACTTCGATAATGCAGGAGTTTTTCAGTTAACCGGAACCGTTGACTCGAGCATGAATGGTACAATTTACTCCTGCTACACAGCTCACGTCCACGTCCGGTGGAAAGTTGGGGGAAACAATTGAAAATGGTTGCGGGGGCGCGGTTGGGCAGGTTAATGGTTGTTGGCAGGAGGGGAATTAGGACCAAACACGTTGTGGTCGGCCTACTAGGGCCGTAGCCTTGTTCACGTCCATCGCAGGCGATCGTCATCGGAATTCGAGCTTTCTAGCGTCTTCTCGCAATGCACGCCCTCAGTGCCCCATGTAGATGATGGATGGTTAATTTCAGGTATCTAGAATGTACAGTGCTCATAAACTGAAAACGATAACCTCACCGGGTTTTCTGACTCCATGGCGTCCGACAAAATAAGGCTTTCTTTTGCTTTTCCAAAGAAAACGTCTCGTCGACAGTCTGTTGTAGGTTAGGCCATCTAAAATCAACTTGTTAAGGAAGTGTGACAACAAAAATTAGATACGGCGGACGTCCACGTAATCTGCGAATCGCACTGGCCTCCGCAAATCTCGCCCGCGTCTGCTCTGGGGGCTTGGCCCCGTCGAGGCAGGCGGAGTCGCCACTGAAAGCGAATCTGTACCAACGCTAGGTAATGTACCGACCGAAGAGGGCGTTGCTGCTTGCGAACCAGTTTCCTTATCGGGTACCTCTATAAACGCTGGCTTCAGTCTATCGATAGAGATCACCTCGCGTTTACCATTGCGTTCCAGCACGAAAGTCTTAGCATAGCGTGCGAGGACGCGAAACGGTCCGGTATACGGCGGGTGCAAAGGTCGTCTAGGAGTAACCGCACGAACCAAAACATGAGAACAAGTTGACAGACGAGGGTGTACGTACGTTGGCGTCGTCTGTTCTCTCGGTGGATGTGGTCGGAGTCGCCTCATGTGTTGGGCTAGCCGCTCGCCGTAATCTGCGAAGTTGATAGGTCCCGTTGCGCGTGGGGCAACCAACTCGCCGGGTAAACGTAAGGAGCACCCATACACTAACTGGGCGGGGGTGGTATGCAGGTCAGCCTTCAGCGTGTTACGGATACCTAACAAGACTAGTGGCAGAACCTCGTGCCATGAGGGGTTGTTGCTAGCGGATAGTGAACTTTTCAACTGCCGATGAAAACGCTCAACCAACCCGTTGGCTGCCGGGTGGTAAGCTGTTGTGCGAATTCTACTACAGCCTAGTGCGTTGAGGAGTGAAGTGAAGGCTAAGTCAAAATGTGACCCGCGATCGGTAGTCACTACAGCAGGGCAACCAAACTGAGCGACCCAACGTTCTAAGAATGCTCGTGCGACGGTTTCCGACGAGCAATTCGGAATTGGTATAGCCTCTGGCCAACGTGTAAACCTGTCTACGCATGTCAGGATGTAAGTATACCCATCCGAGGGTGGCAGGGGTCCGACCAGGTCGACATGCACGTGATAGAAGCGTTCATCGGGGGCTGCAAAAGTTCCCACTGGGGTACGCGTGTGACGGTGGATCTTAGACCGCTGGCAGTGTATGCACGCTTTCGCCCATGTGCGGACGTCGCGATTGACGTTGCGCCAGACGAAGCGCTGCGTGACCAGTTTGACTGTTGAACGTATGCCAGGGTGAGACATGTTGTGCAACGTATCGAAAATTCGGCGGCGGAAGGCCAATGGAATAACCGGACGAGGAATGCCTTGTGAAGTGTCACAAATAATCAGACCACCGGAGGAATTCATGGGGACTCTTTCTAACTTAAGGGAACTGGACCGGCGGAGTTGTTCTATCTCCGGGTCGTTGTCCTGTGCGGCTGCGATTGCCGTCAGATCGACTGAGCTTTCCGTCGTGCTCAGTGTAGCATTAATGCGCGAGAGAGCATCGGCGACTGGGTTCGCAGTACCTGAAATATGACGAATATTGGTCGTGAACTGAGCGACATAATCCAGATGTCTCGTCTCTCTGGGGGAATACCTGTCCGTTGTCGAGCGTAACGCATACGTTAGAGGCTTATGGTCTGTGAATACGATAAAGTCCCTGCCTTCAAGGACATGTCGAAAATGGCGGATGCCGAGGTATACCGCTAACAGCTCCTTCCCAAAAGCACTATACCGCGACTCAGTAGGTTGTAACCGTTTAGAGAAAAAGGCTAGCGGGCACCAATGGGCACCGAGTTGCTGTTGCAGAACCGCCCCTACAGCCACGTCTGATGCATCCACGCTTAGCGCCAAGGGAGCAGACGGATGGTGATGCGACAGCGATGCTATATTGGCGATGGCCCTTTTTAAATTAATGAAGGCCATTTTTGCGGCCGTTGGGAATAAGAATGAACGTGTCTTACCTCTGAGTAGGTCGGTGAGCGGTTGCATTAGACAGGCACAGTTAGGGATGAAACGACGGTAAAAATTCACTAAACCATCAAAACGGCGAAGTTGCTTGAACGATGTGGGCTCCGGGTAGTCCACTATTGCCTGTACTTTGTCGGGGAGAGGTTCTATCCCGCTCGCGGATATACTATGACCCAGGAAGGCTACGCGGGACGCTCCGAAAGAGCATTTAGCCAGGTGTATGGTAACGCCATGATGCGACAGCCGGGTGAATAATGAACGCAAGTGTACGCAATGTTCCTCCTGCGATGAGCTGGCCACCAAGATATCATCTAAGTACGGATAAACACCGTCCAGCCCGCGACACACGTCGTGAATAAAACGTTGGAAAGTCTGAGCGGCGTTGCCCAGACCAAACGGCATGCGTAAGAATTCGAAAAGCCCGAACGGTGTTATGACTGCTGTCTTTGGGACGTCTTCTGGGGCTACAGGAATCTGATTGTAAGCGCGCACTAGGTCGATTTTTGTGAATATCTGTTTCCCTGACAGGTTTGCCGTCAAGTCCTGAATGTGGGGAATTGGATACCTATCGGGAGTGGTTGCGTTGTTCAACGCTCGATAGTCGCCGCACGGACGCCAGTCGTTGTCAGTCTTTTTAGGCACCATGTGCAATGGCGAAGCCCACGGGCTATTGGACGGACGGATAATGCCGAGTTGGAGCATATGCTCGAATTCGGCTCGGGCAATTTTGAGCTTTTCAGGAGCTAAACGGCGTGGACGACATTGAACTGGCGGCCCTCGTGTGACAATGTGATGCGCGACGTCGGTTGTCACGGCCGGTAGTTCATTAGCGGGGAGGATCAGCTGAGGGAATTCGGATAAAAGTTTCCGTAAGGCTCGCAAACTAGGGGATTGGCTAGCATAGGACCGATCACAGCCGCGTGTGATGGCTTACCCTGAACGCCTAGCTTTTTCGAGGTATCGATCAGACGTGATCGACGTGCGTCGACCAGTAAATCAAAATGTCGGAGGAAGTCGATACCAACGATAGGGAAAGGAATATCGGCCACGAGAAAAACCCAGGGAAAATCGCGTCTAAGGCCAAAGTTTAAATTCAACAGCCGACGACCGAAGGGTTTAACGGGCGTACCGTTTGCAGCTCGGAGAATAGTGCCGGATTCTGAACGCGCATCCGTTACTGAATGCGGGATGACACTGACCTCCGCCCCTGCGTCTATTGAAAATTGCATTTTGGGGGTTAAATATTTCAGGAAAAGAAGGCGACTGCTGTTTGACTGGCCTGTGGCTGTCGTCGCTACAACACGCCGGCCTGCTAGTTTAAACGTTTTTACCACGATGGCCACATGGCGATGGGCATCGTCCAGCGTTTTCGCCGTACGTCTCATGATTCCAACAAACACTGCCAGCATTTAGTCCGGGCGGTGATCGGGCGAGCGTTGGAGGAATTCTAGACGGTTACCTATTGCGCTGGATGCTGGCACGAAGATCAGCCAGTTCACNTGATCCACAGTTACCATAGGAAGCAATTGTGGTGGAACGAAGAGTTAGAGCAACAGCACTACAAGGCAAGTACATTGATTCATAGTAGCTGTCCACAATAGATTCCACCGCACTAAATCTGCTGCGCATTGCAAGGAGATTTTCCCTTTCAATAACAAAGAGATTACAGCAAATTTGATTCTTTCGGCGTGCTAAAGGAACGTTGTCATGGTTAGCCCACGATAGCCACGACCGCGTGAAAGCAGAAGGCGAAACGCGCGAGGACCAAGTGTGTAATGATTCAAACAGTAGACAAGTAGGTAATATGTACAACGAACATAACAGGTATGCAGAATAATGCGTAACAAAAGAGCAAAAGGGCAACAGACTCTACAGAATCGCCTATACTCTCATCACCGACCGGAGATCTCACGTGGCGAAGCAAATGAGAAGGGCTGCGGTCACCCAACTTGACGCCGGAAAGTAATTGTTGGGTCTTACCACATCTGACGCCGTGGTACGCTTTGAAACATCAGCTTTTAGTTCATCGTACGGGGACACGTTTAGCATGGGTCCAAGTATACCAATTACTTCGGAAGCAATATCTGTGGGCAACTGCGTGGCCGCGTGAGAAAACATGGTGGATTGTGAATAAATCTGACGAAGTCGAAAAAATGCTTCCACCTGAGTGGACTAAAAGCGGGGAGTTGAAATACCCAAATGCATGTAATTTAAAGTTGATAGAGTTCTCGGAAAATAACTCATGTAAAAATTAAAAGGCATGGCAAAATATTGGGAGTTCTGAGCTTATAGTTAAGAGAACCAAAAAAGACGTATATGTAGAAAGGGTGTAGAGTTCAGACGGGCTATGGCCGATCAATTACGATCAACGCAACGAGTAGACGAGAAATATATTTTCGACACGTAAAATCGACGAGAGCGAGCGAAGAGCGAGACGAAACGTCAACACAGCAAAACGTCACGCGAGCAGGTACCGGAGCAGAAACCTTCGAGTGCGCGGGTGGTCTGCCGGTGACCATACTTGTTCAAACAAAAGTTTAAGCGCATACAAAATGTGGTGGAAGGGAGAGAGTACAAATGCTAACTGTAACTTCAACGCAGTTAGCCATAAACAAATAGGGTCGCTACAAGGGGAAAGTGAAAAATTCGTACTCACCAATTTACATAGTCGCAGCAAACAATACGGAGTCTGCCCGGAGTTCGTCCTCGTCCGACCATGAGTCGTACCGATGTCGACATGCACCACACAGTGAAGCCGTGCCGACTTCGGCCTGGCCTGGCAGACAGTCAGCCAAAATACTTGCGATCCAGCATTTCGTCAGATAGCATTACACAAAACGATATATTACAGCGAATTTCATGCCTTACAACCTAGCTTACGCATACCAACCTAACGACTGAAACCCCTGCATATAACGCACTCAGCTTTCCGTACACTAAACCGTGTGCTCCAACAGACCAAACCTTCCTATGCTCCACACAAACCGCGCCAACGGGAGAACTCGCACCAGTCACCGGTGCATCGCAACGAGAACAAGAAGAACGATTTACGAAGCAGAAAAATATATTGTGTGCAGGATAACTGAAACTTTTTTCCTTTCACCCGTCCAGGTCCACTCTTTCTTTGGCCGACCCACTGACAGGATCCTGTCAGCTATCATGTACACAATATATATTCATGTTTCCCAAATTGTTCTTGCTTTCGTTGCGATACGGCGGTGGCTGGCGCGTGTTCTCCATTTGGCGCGGTTTGCGCGGAGAATCAGAAGGTTTGGTCCGCTAAATTACAGGGTGTGTTATATGCAGGAGTTTCAATCGTTAGGCTGGTAGGCGTAAGCTGGGTTGGCAAGCAGGAAAATTGTTGTAGGTTTGATTTTACGTAGGTATCTGGAGAAGTGGTGCTCGCAAATGTTTTTGGCCGACTGCCTGTCTGGCCAGGCCGGAGTCGGTAAGACTACAGTGTGTGATGCAGGCTAACTCCGGTACGACTCGTGGCCAGACAAGGGCGAACTCCGGGCCGACTCCTGTTTGTTTGCTGGGGAGCAATCTGATGAGAGGACATTATGAGTCATTTGGATCCATGTGGATCTAAACACAATCAAAATACTTGGGCACGAACGCGGAGCCCAGTGTGACGAAAACGGAAGGAAATGACTAAAAAATAGTTCGTGAAAATGCGTTGGTTTAGAAATTCCACTACACTGAACGAGATATCCAATGGTTATCGTATACTATACTATCCAGTCAGTGTTCACCATCAAAAACCGATTGACACTGGAAAACAAAGCTCAACACGTTGATCTCGGTGTATTAGTATCGACCCTGGGAAATATAGTGTACAGAGAAACACGTCAAGCCAGCGAGGCACGGAGGGATTTGTGTTTTTAGCCCCGGGACAGATGTCACAAAATTGATAGGTTGACTGAAACAAAGTAGGTGAGAAAACCAAAATAATCAAGAAGGTGTAGTTGTATGTGACCATCGAAATATTATTTATTATGGTCCCTACGATCCGCAGGGTTGCTCCCGGGAAATTTTTGCTGAAATACCTGGTTGGTTCCATTGGTATTTAACTCCCCCGAAACCTTTACTCGAGCGACACGGAATGCAGAGAAAACGGGGGTAAATTTCGTGTTCTTGATTATCAAGTCAATCGATTAACTTGGTTTAAACTGGGATGTACACGTGAGTTGGAGAAAGGCGAAAAGAGCGAACAACAAAAATGAAGTACAAAATGCTGTACGAAATGTGTGTGCACACATGGAAGGAAGACGTCCAAGAAAATGTAATGACTCACTGACAAGTCTAAATTCGTTGAATTGGATAGGCCACGATCCGAGTGGAGGACAGCGTCAGAGGGTAGGTTTGGATGACGACCGATAAATAGTTCCACACTCAACGTGGGTTGACGAACCTTCGGTGTCGATAGGTCAACAAATACGCAGAGCTAACAAGTTCCGCCGGACGATTACTTCACTAACCTGAACATCCACGTAAATGAAAAAGACAGATACGCTGTGTAGTAAGTCCCGTTTATTGTTGATGTGAATCAAATTAAAAAAGATTGTGATGCTTTCAAACAGGTGTGCAGATGAGTTTAACGAAACGGTATGTACCAAATTATACAAGAATGAATTGCAAAATATAAAGTTGAACCGTATACACTACAACTTTATCAACTGCCCAAGTAGCAAAGCGTTGCGGGGTTAGCACGGACCCCTAGCGGGTCAAAGGCGGGCAAATGGCGGGCAGCGTGACAAGGGCTCCGCGCGATCCACGGCGGCAATAAAATAAAATTGCGAGCGAAGCTTTCAACGCGGTCCGCAAAATTCGATTTTTTTTAAAACGGATTCCCTTTCATTTTTGTTACGCGCTCCATGCTTACTGCCGCAAAATATCCGTAAACATGAGAAGTCTATTGGATAGTTTACACAAGTTCATCGAATACACTGTTCGTTATGCATGTGTTCAGGTAATTTCGCCATCGACGTCGGAGCGACTGCACCAAACTTCGGTGCATACTGGGGACACCTTCTGAGGAATGCAAGGGAAATGTGTGGGAAACGAAAGTAAACAATATTAACACCAGTTTTACGGGTATCTTTGGAATTCCATATCTCCGTGAATAACGGAGATATTGCAGACATGAAGCATAACAATCTTACAGCATTCCTTCTGGGCACTGAAATAATACTACGGACATTTGCCTGTTCACACTGGGTAACCTCAATATAACCCCATGAACTTGTGCAACATTCGAACATGAACCACAAGAATACAAGTTTTATGGATATATTTGAAATTCAACTACTCAGGTAATATTTAACATAAAACAAAAATTAAATGACCATCAGAAAGCGCTTTCCGTGAGTAACACATGAGAGTGAACAACAACGGCTAATTTCTCACGTACTTCTGTAGAACAGCAAAACCGTCCGACTTGCGCAAATCTTACCTCAGCGAGCTCAGAAAATGAACGATTGAAGATGTCTGGCTTTACGACGTCATTTAAAAAGGTCACTAATTTTGCTGAAGAGATTAATGCAGATTTCCAGGTGATGTTCATAGCCATTTACTTTTAAAAGAATTATTTCAAGGGATGCGTGTTTCGAGGGTTTTTCTCATGGCCCACCGAAACCCGCAGGAAACCGTGCAATCTTGGTGGGCCATGTGCTACATGGGTGAGCGTGTAAGACCTACTGCAGAGTTCAGATGGGCTATGGCCAGTCAGTTACGAACAACGCAACAAGTAAGTTAGAAAAATATTGCCGACACGTAAAATCGACGAGAGCGAGCGAAGAGCGGGATGAAACGTTAGTACGGCAAAACGTCAACCGAGCAGGCACCGGGGCAGAAACGTTCGAGTGCGCGGGTGACAAGCCGGCAACCATACTCGTTCAAACAAACGTCTAAGCGCATACAAAATGCGGGGAGAAGAAAGAATACAAATGCTAACTCTTACTTCGACGCAGGTAGCAATAAACAAATAGGGTCGCTACACTACGGCCTTTATAGTGTCAAACTATGCGGTATACCGTGGTACATGCATGTAACTTCTGCGAAACCGCGAAAGGCTTTCTCAGTTATCCTGTCTATATTTGGTGTTCTCAAAGAACATCTTGCGAAATATCGCGGACAGCAACCAGAGAACCAATACTTCACCTTTAACCGTCCACAATAATACGCATGATCCCTAGGTATGTACGCTGGACGCTAAGAGAAACCTGATTGTGGACCATGTGGTGTAAGCCTACGTCATAAAAATCATATGGCGCAGCCTTTTCCCTTTTCTAACTGTATACTATACTGTCAGTGTTGTGTGGCATATTTCGGTACTGCCACAACTCGCTTCCTATTTCCTGGCTGCAGCTGCTCGCCTTCCTTGCGGAATGGTGCAGAGGACGGGTACGTTTCTGTCTAGAATCGTGTCTATTTTCCACAATGAATAAATCAGAAAAACTGATTACAAGACAACGACGTTTACTGCAAGGAGTCCGGGAAAACAAGCTGTGAGCAAGACACAACAGAAGCAAAGCGCGACAGACAAGTAGCTAGGGACCGGAAGGTGCAAGTGTAATTGTGACCTTCAGCGGTCGAACCAACGAGAAAATCCAGACATGCAACAAAACAATGTCAATGGTGTCAACGGTCAAAATAAATAGCAAAATAGTTGGAAAACGTGGCAAAGTAAGAATGTCTCTACAATGGTCAGACGATCGACCTCGTGTACTAAATCTTTCTGCCTAAAGGACCATGCGCTACGACGCTTTGGCTGAGACGCGTGGTTTCATATTTCATGCCTTGTTGTCTCAAGAGCCATAACATGCACTTAGTGCAGCCAGTCTGGACTGCATTCAACTTAACAGCGATAGCTGTCATTCCTGCGGGAAGCTCCTTACTGACCAAGTAGGCCCCGCCGTCACTTCGATAGCCGCACCTGGCGAGCTAACGCCAGCGAGCACCACCCTATTCAGGGTGTGACAACCCCACCAAGTAGTGAAAAAATCCGTAAGCGTCAGTGGTGGCCGGTGTTCAGAGGTCCTCACGTTCGGTAAGCACTGACATGTCTGTCGTAAAAGTTAAACAATCTGTTGCCCGGTCAGACTCCGTTATAGTACAGGACCTTCCAGAGTGTCTTGATTCGTCTCCTTAGCTACGTGATGAACGACCGTGAACTTTGACTCGCTTTCTGTGCTCAAATGCAAATCAACTCTCGATGTCCTATTTCCACCACACCTTGCAACGAAACCCGGCTCACCGCATGTAAACAACTCTGCTAACGCAATTAGGAGTGAATTAGGGGAAATCCCCAGTTTTGTCTAATGGACCAATCCGGAGATCATATAAGGATTTGTTAGGGTTTTGGGACAAAATCCCTAGACACTCCCCAATTGTGTAGCGTAACAATTTCCCGATTGGTCCATTACCCGTGCCCTTAATCACTCCTGAATTAACACTAACTTGCCCTAAATTAACCCAATTTTATCTTAACTTCATCCGATTTCACCATAATTCGCTCTTATTTAACCCAATTTTGCCTTAAAATAACCTGAATTCACCCTAAATTACCTGAATTCACCCCAAAATTAACCTGGATTCACCTCTAACTCAACCAAACGTCACTCCTAAATTCACCATATTTCACCGAATTCCCCTCTATTTGAACCTTATTTAACCCCGAATATAACCCGAAACCATGTAATCCACCGGGAACCTACCAGTTTACACTCAAAGTAAAACATAGCAGAAATGAACAGGGAAAATATATTGGAGTGACTGAGAAAAACACTATGGAATGTTCTCGTAGACAATTCATCGACCTCCCAGAGGTTCCGTTTTATGGAGAAGAAGAAGGGTATGCATTGAACGAACGGCTTTCAAATGATGGCAAAGCAAAACATGAACAAACTACAGCTCACGTCACTGGTAAACTACATTCATATGAACAATGAAAGGTACCGTTTAGGGAATTGTTTACGTAACAAATGATGGAACAACTGATTAACACCTACGGTGTGCACAACTGAACACGGTTGAAAACCAAACTCATGTTGAAACGCACGACACACCGACAGGCTACACGTTGTTTCATAGGTCAAGGTCCATTAATATTCCATTCACGTCACTCTTATTGGTTTCGAACCTGTCCTCATAGCAAGTGATAGAACAGTTGGTTACGACCTACGGTGTGCAGAGCTGAACGCGGTTGAAAATCAATTTCATATTTCGTTCAATGCTTACTTCATCTCTTTTTAGTGGCTTTCTTATTCAAAACTTCCCTCCACGGTCACGGGCGTCATAAAACCAACACCGCATCCACTTTTGCAGTTCATTTCGCCCGGTTTCTGTGTCCATCTCTTGGGGGTAGAATTGCTCCCGCGTTCGAGGCATATTGAATTACTTTTACACTCCACGATGCTACGCCGCCCTCTATCCACTTGGAACTGAGCACTGCGCAGCAAGGTTCACTATCCTCCAGAAAAGTTACAACGCTGTACATCTGAAGTCGAAGTTCATCAACAGTTGTGGGTGACAAGTGATAGGTGAAACAAACTGTGAGTCTCGAGGGGAACTGTATTTATTTACAAATGACGTTACCTACAGGATTGCAATATGGGTATGTACACATAACGTGTGTGAAACGGGAAGTGCAAACCTTTAGCATCAATGCGAGACGCATTTGCTGTTAAAATGTCTGATGATAAATCTTTGACAATGTACACATGCAAATAGTGAGAGGAGAAACTGTGGGTGAAGAGAGGTAGAAGCGTGGTAAAGGGCGGTGACTCACAGTGCAATCTTCAGAATTAGGGTTGAGTATGTCGACAACTATACAGGGAACATCATTAAAAGGAGCCACATTGTTCGGGGGAGTGGTTGTAAACAAATCGGAACACTTCATGTACATTGCGCATCCAGGTACAGTAGGACAACTGATGGGTGTATCAATATCAGAATGAAAGACTTCGGCAGAAGCAGCAGCAGATCTTTCTGATAAACGTTTGTACAATTGTTTCACTGGACGCGTCGGCCCGTTAAGTATAGATTCCACTCTGTACATGAAAGACTCAGACGGAAAAGCCGAAAAGTTATCCAATGAACCATGTGTGGCCACATCATCTGCAAGGTGTTCCAGCGAACGCACATCGTACACCATCTCTGCCTGACCATACAATTTACGATAATTAGATACAAGTACGCGCATTAATTGTTTCGCAAAGTCATAATTAGTAACACTGAATGTGGGGTGACATAACGTGCATATAGCAGCAGACAAATCTAAAAAGTTGGTATACTTATCACTGTCCAAAATATGTCGCAAGGCCACCGGTCCGATGTACGATAAAAATTGTCGGCATTCAGTAGCCCTCCAGGTCTTAAAGTCTGTCAGACCTCGGCACTTGCGGGGAAAGTCACAAGATAGGCCTTTCCGACATAATACAACCCGTTCATTTACCCGTTGGAGTGCCTGCGAGCATACGCGAACGCTCCTGGAGACCGTCCCTACATCCAGCTGTTAATCATACGACGGACAACGCCGAGGCATACCGAATGCATATAGTCAATAGGGAAAGTGGAGACCATAACCACCGGTAGAGACATAAACGGGGAGAGGGACTTTGGGCGTGCGATGCGAAAAGATACGTCCGTTCGATGAGAACAACTTTGTGGCACGAGTGTTACTTTTCGTTCGCAGTACACACAGTATCACAGCCGTAGTATGCACCATGCCCGCGCACCTGTTTAACATACGAGCGAGCCGGTGTATCACAGATCACCGCTTTCAAACAGACGGTAATCGGAACATTGTTTATCTTTATGCCACTGCATAACACATCGTGCAGTTCTTGCAGTGTGTCCAAGAGATATACGTTGACATCTTCAGGTTTGTTGCTACCTCCATACACACCAACCACAAACGGCTCGGTAACGATAGGCTCATTTAGGCGACAGAGCACAGGCCATATTGTTGACTTTCTTGCGTTCGATGATGATAAACCATCAACATTCAGCTGGATTCCTACGGACATCACACGTTGTAGCCGACTGCCTGGGACAGCATTCACAATGCTCTTAGCCACCCCCAAATGGGCATATTCGCCTGGACAAACGTCATGTATCGGCGAGCTTCTCGGTGTCGACAACAACGTTCAGACATCACGGGGTAACTCCGGAGTGTTGCTGGAAATTGCCCAGTCTCGAAGGCGATAGACAACGCTAGCCTGAGGGAGATCAGCCTTCAGATCCTGCACACCAGTTTCTGCTGAGCTGTCTAGTACATCTGAAATCAGTCGTTTGCGTTTGGAAATTTTAACTTGCCTTCACAAAGCGGTTGTGATATGCGTTTTGGTACGGACGCCATAGAGTTCGGAGAGCGTTTCCAAACATTTGCATTTTCCAACGATTCTTGTACATTACGGTTAAGCTGGGCAAGCGGGCGCTGCACATTCCGATAAGTGGTGGAACAGCTGGCTGACGTTTCCGAAAACCACTGTTGCTATAATGAATGAACTAATTTCTCTTACTTCACCGTCATCGTAATGCTGCTCAGACATAATAACAACCTTCGCAAACCTCAAAAGAAACAGAAGCGCTAAGCTAGGCGTAAACTCGAACGCGGCGCGCCTAAATAATCGAAGCGGTTCGAGTTCGGATAAACAATGAGCGAGTTTATTTGTACAACGAACATTTCCTGAATATGAATGCCATTCCTTTGTGTTATGTACTTCATATATTATATAAATAACCGGAATAATGACGTGCAGGGAATTGGATGTTTTTTCATCCACCGACACACTATTTTTCAAAATGAAACAACACTAAATTACCCCTAAACAGCCCTAATTCACCCCTAATTGAATCCCCAATTGGTGCTAGCAGGGAAACCAAGGTTGGTACGGTTTTCCGTTGCAACTGCTGCGGAAACTGAGGTTTTTCTAGCAGTCTTTAAACTGCGCCCTTGTGGTGGACTTCAGTCTATTCTGACAACGCAGAAACCAAGTCACAAAAGTGTGGTCAGTGTTGATCGTTCCTGCAACGTAATTATCAGTACCGTGACTGGTGTGCGAGGACAACACGCATGATATTAATCAGTGGAATTTCCTTGCGTCTGCCTTAAAGCCAACATGTTGGCTACAGTTACATGGTCGGGACACATGGACGTAATAAAATATATAAGGCATACAACGTCAGGTACACTGTAAAGGGTATTAACTGAGTGTGTACGATCTCCGACAAACTGATGCTTCTTTCATACTGCTCAAACTACGCGTTATGCCCTGGTACATTCTTGAGAGTTCGTAACTTTTATGAAACTGAGAAATGCTTTCGTAATAAGCCCGACCACATTTGATGTTTATAAAGGACACCTTACGGAAAGTTACAGACAACAATCAGTGACGTAGTTCACTTCGAACCGTCTCGAACAATACTCAAGATACTTGGATAAGCGCATTGGGCGCTCAGAAAGACCGTACTATGGATTTCATGATGTAAACCTAGGGTTACATAGCTATGACCTAAGAACCACTCAGGACCATGTGCAATAATCCTACGCCGCCTTGAAGCTAGAGATAGTTCTGCAGAGCAATGCCCGTTCCGCGCAGTAGCTTAACTCCAGCTGGTTCCTTACCATGGCTCCTGAAAATTACCGTGAGTGCCTCCGTGAAAGCTGCATATATATTGGAGCGTTTTCCCCACGGACGTCATCGAGTCCCTGGAGGCATACCCTAGTAGCACGACCGTTCCCTTAGTGTTCCCTGAGCGTTCCCCGAGTGATGCCTGAGTGTTCTAACTAGACACTTTGGGAACACAGAGAACGGTGGGAGAAAAAAATGCACGCAGCCCCATTAAGCGATCTTATCATATGCTGCCCGTTATCTGTTTTCCTACGTTGCTCCGTACGGAGCTCAGTAGCGTTAAACGGAAATCTAATTTCGCACAATGACGACAACGCAGTGTACCAATTCATGAGAAACGATGTAGAAAGCACATGAATATTCATACGTTATATCAAGCGCGATTTTTACAGCAACATGTGTATGACTTTAACGAGTACGTATTTATAATCACAGTGCAAAAATATCGGTAACGAGATCGTCGGCTTCTTTCGTTGCCCGCAATCTGGCCTTCTGAATCCACCTTTGAATGGTTCCCTTGACGTCCACGTGCGATATGCCCGGGTAAGCCTTCTTCATGATGGATTCCACATTCAACAAATGATGATTTTCGGTGATCGAACATACCAACGATGTTGTCTGAGTGGCGGGTCTCTCTCGGGGAGTCTCTGTTTGGCGAAGTGCTGGAGACGTGCGTTAACGGCTTGCGATCAGTAAGGGTTGTGAACTGACGTCCTTCTAACACGTGTTGAAAATGTTTAACGGTGAAGTAGGTAACCAGCAGTTCTCTACCGAAGGTACTGTACTTCGTTTGGGCATGCCGTAATTCCGGGATAAGAAGGGTAGCGGTCGGACTTCATTTTCAATGACCTGCTGAAAAAAGGCGCCGACAGCAGACTGAGATGTGTCTCTCTTTAAAACCAATCGTGCACGTTCGTCAGTACTCAGATAGCCAAGAGATGCGGCGTTTACCATGGCCTGTTTGATGGATGTGAAAGTAGTGGTGGCATCTGGAGTGAGGACAAACATTTTGGAGTTGTTCTGCCGCAAATCACTCAGGGGTTTAAGCATGTCAGAGCGATTGGGGGTAAAGCGACAATAATAATTAACAATTCTTAATAACCGACGGAGGCTCTTGTTAGACTGGGACAACGGGTAATCCAAAATTGCGTTGGTTTTCTTCGGCAATGGCCTGATACTGTCTTTGTCGATGCATTGACCGAGAAAGTCGATGGAGAAAACACCAAAGACGCACTTGATTGTGTTGATGGTGACGCCATGGTGGTTTAAACGTTCAAATACAGACTTTGAGTGAGACAGACGCTCCTTCGCATTGTTGCTGGCAACCTGTATGTCGTCAATGTAGACAAACAAAATCCAGTCCGCGTAAAACTTGGTCTATGAAGCGTTGAAATGTTTGAGCAGCGTTACGGAGGAAAAAGGGCATACGAAAAAATCCGATTAGGCCAAATGGGGTTGTGATAGCGGTTTTGGCGATGTCTTCGGGACCCACGGGGATTTAACGATATACCTTGATTAAATCTACGTTGGAAGGATCTTTTTCTCAGAAAGACCGATGGAAAAGTCATGAATATGTGGAATAGGATAACGGTCCGGCACGGTGACATTGTTCAATGCTCAGTATTCACCGCATGGTCTCCAGTCCTCCGCAGTCTTCTTGGGCACCGTGTGCAGATGCGATGAACATGGGCTGTTTGGAGGACGGATGATTCCTAGATGTAGCGTTTCCGCAAATTCCGCTTAAGATATCTCCAGCTTATGCGGAGGCAGTAGACACGGACGTGCAAATATGGGTTGCCCCTTGGGGATGTGATGTGTTACATCATGTTTCGACTTTGTGGTGTTAGATGTATAGTGATAGATTCCTGGGAGTTGCTTTAACACGACTGTGTACTGGTTGGTTTCCGGTGAAGCCGTTCGAAGTCCGGTCGAGTTAATGGTGGTGGCTTTACCTTGAACGCACAGAGCAGCGGTGGTGTCTACGAATTTCCGGCAGCTGAGGTCGACAGCTAAACCGTACTTAGTGAGAAAATCGATACCGATAATTAGGTTTTGGACGTCTACAATGATGAAAATCCAGGGAAAACTTTGACGCAATCCAGGGTCGACGGCCAAGAGGTGATGACCTTAAGTCACGATTTTGGGATTGTTGGCCGCCAGTATGGTGTACTTCGCGGGTTTGAGATGGCGTTTAATTTCACCTGGTGGTATAATGATGACCTCTGCACCGGTGTCAATAAGGGAACGAAGTCCGGTGGCGTTATTATGGACATAAATCAGACGACTGTTGGGCTGGTCAGCAGCAGCTGTCGCCATTATTGGCTGGCCGGATCGTTTCGCTGATTGGTGTTGCTATTGGCGCGAAAGTTATAACCAAAACATAATAACACCAATATAACTTATAACACGCAAACAGCAGTGTAACTTGTATAAACGGATAATAAGCTAGATAGACAAGTGTTTAGACTTACCACAAATCCGACCAGCACTGTGGAAGTGAGTGTTGCAGATCACTGTTTGAACAAGTGAAGACTTGCGTGGTGTGTCGAAAGGATAGGTTGATGTGGGCGTCATACTCGTCTTGTAATTCCTTTGTTGTGTCAACCTGTACAATCCTCGAAGCTAAAATCTTCTCAGTGTGACCGTGTACCGCTTAGATCGTGTCCTTCAGCCCTAGCGCGACGGGTTTGTCTTTGTGCTTCAAACTTCTGATTTTTTCAACATGTGTGATAGCCTGGTGGCTTTTGGTTTCATCGTGATCATGACCAATGACAGTTCCAAACTATAGGTGAGATAATATGTGCGTGTGTGCAGAGGGGGGCGGGGTGAGAAAAGGAACTGTACAGGAATTTACGATGTCGGGATGAATGGGATTACCAACCGTGTGGGGTGCACCATGAATAAACATGTTTGTTTACCGAGGTCACTTTCCAGTTCGGATTGCAGGGTAAAAGGTCACGAGAAGTCGAACCACGTTGAGACAGTAACTTAGTAGAACGACCGTTCCCTTAGTGTTCCCTGAGCGTTCCCCGAGTGATGCCTGAGTGTTCTAACTAGACACTTTGGGAACACAGAGAACGGTGGGAGAAAAAAATGCACGCAGCCCCATTAAGCGATCTTATCATATGCTGCCCGTTATCTGTTTTCCTACGTTGCTCCGTACGGAGCTCAGTAGCGTTAAACGGAAATCTAATTTCGCACAATGACGACAACGCAATGTACCAATTCATGAGAAACGATGTAGAAGGCACATGAATATTCATACGTTATATCAAGCGCGATTTTTACAGCAACATGTGTATGACTTTAACGAGTACGTATTTATAATCACAGTGCAAAAATATCGGTAACGAGATCGTCGGCTTCTTTCGTTGCCCGCAATCTGGCCTTCTGAATCCACCTTTGAATGGTTCCCTTGACGTCCACGTGCGATATGCCCGGGTAAGCCTTCTTCATGATGGATTCCACATTCAACAAATGATGATTTTCGGTGATCGAACATACCAACGATGGCTGCGGCCAACTGTGAGGAGGCCATGGAGACGCGATTGTTCACTCCTCCCCAGTTTATCGTTTTCGCCACTTCATCCGTCAGTAATGTTCTCATAACATTACGAGTGCATTCACCCATGGATGTGCCACCGACACTGCTGAGAAAGGCCGCCTGCTTACTTTGAATCGGAAAAGTCAAACATACCAGCTAGGTATATATTTCTGCTTTTTCCAGCTTCATATTCGGCAGTTTCGTATCCCATATGGACTGCATGGGGAATCGCACGGGGGAGGGTGCGGTGGATGACGTGTCGGAAGCTGCATGTTGGAATCGCAATGCATTCACTTCCAGTCGTAGGGCATGCAACTCCTCGCGGATTCGGATGTTTTGGATAACTAAGTTCTCAATTACACCTGATGAACACGGTGATTCTTTGTATTGAACATATTTACCCTTTAACTCTCTCACTTCTTTGGTTGTGTCGTTTTTGCACACTGCCTCACTGTGTGCTGCTGGTGGACTAACAATGGTGGAGCTAAATGCGTACTGATTGTCATTTTACTAATGACATACCTGGAAGCAATAGGGCTGGAGAAAGAGGGAAGGTTCTCCAGTGACGCCAGTGTCCATCGTGGTTGAGATGGAGATGCATGGGACATATTCTTCAATTGTGGTGGTGTTGGAGAATAGTCGATATCGACGCTGTACACTGGAGGTTTTCGTTTTCCTCCCACTTCATACGGGAAGTCAGAACGAACGATAGGTTGTCTGCAAGTGTGACGTAGCGCGATTTGACTGTACCTCTTACGCTCGCCACCGCGATCCATTATATCCGTGGCGTCCGATGATGGTATGTGTGACAATTGTTCCAGTATTCGTTGGTATTTGTAAGCTAGTTGCAAGTCATCTAGAAAATGTTAGAAAAATCAAAAGTGTATACCTGTTGCGCGATGCATCTTGACTTTGTACATTTTCGAACCAGTGGGTGCTGTCATTCCACTCAAGAGCAACTTGTGATGCTTCGTGGATGGCAATCCAGGCCAGAGCGCAAATCCTGGCTGCGTAATCCACGATCGCTCCAAAGACGAGCGTGAGAAGTGGCGAGCTGATAACCTAGCACAAGTTGCTCGCTTAGTCGTTCCCATCGTTGACCTGCAGTCTCAAAAAATCATCCCAGCCGGCTCATTCAGAGTCGGCGACAGTCTCGCTTGTGCACACAACGTCCTGCGAAAAGTTCTGTTCATCACCGTCTCAAGCAACTTGTACGCACTCAGAATAAATTCTATCAAATATGCTTTTACCAACCTCCAATGTCTGACTAGTAAACTGGACGAATTCCGTGGTCCTTTCCTCGCGAATGACTTCTTTATTGTCGGAATTGCCGAGTCGTGGTTCTCCAAATAATTTCGATCCTAAGTTTGATATAGCAAGTGTGCTTCTCTTTCGGCAGGATAGAACAATAGGCAGAAGAAGTGATGTTGCCCTTTATGTCCGCAACTCCCCCTGGGCTACTTTCTTATATCAATCAATACTCTACCATTCTTGAATCCATCTGGTGCTCCATTGCACCTTCCAACTCTGACAGTTTGTTAGCTGACGTAACCTATCGGTCTCCGTGCTCTTGCTCAGACCGCGACGAGGCAGTCTTCTGCGGACTCAGCTGTATCCCCTCTTTAGGATACTCATATCCTAATAATGGGTCACTTTAACCTACCACAAATTGACTTTCAGTCTTACTCGTGCAAAGCCCCGCCAGTGCAATGCCTGCAACATTTCTAGCCGCAATTGCAGCTACAGGCCTCATGGAACATGTGATTTACCATACAAGATGACGCGGAGACCACGCTCCCTCTCGTCTAGACTGTAACTTCACTAATGCGGAACTGTTGGCAGACAACTTGACAGTGGACGCCTCGCTCGGCCTAAGTGAGCACGCTGCAGCAACTTTCGATTTCACTCGTTGTGTTGAGATTGCTTCCAAAGCAAACGTTCCAAAAAGGAAATTCTGGAGAATTAGGGTGGACACACTCAACTCATTCTTAGCTAATGCTTCGTGGATCACTTTAACTCATTGTCTGTTGAGGAAATGTGTAATCACTTCACTAATACCATCCGCGAAGCCATAGAATGCTCAACGCCGTTCTACTCCATAACCTGCCGGAAATCGCAGTTGCGGTCCCGCACGTTAAAGGTGACTTATGCTAATTGTCTGACATGAACTCGTTTAAGACTATCAGGGGATGTAGATGATCATCTCTATGCGCGACTTCGAAACCACTGCACCAAACTAATCAGAGAAGATCGACCAGATTTCCAGCGACGCTCAACGGAGCTCAACGATCCCAAGAGCTTATACAAATCTGTCTCCGAAATTCCTAAAGTCTAAGCCGGTGTGCTCCAGCTAAACCGCCCGCAAGGGCTTACCAGCTCAGGTGGTAAAGCATCTGAAGTCCTGGCCGATTCCTGCAGTACTGTGCCCACTAACGGCGTACCGAGCTGCTCCATGGCAAGAAGTGTCAATACTTCTGGAGGAATCCTCACACTAGACACCACAATGGGTGCTGTGCTAACGAAACTTCAGGTGATTAAACGCATCTCCGGGGCAAGACTGTATATCCCCTCTAGTCCCTGTTCAGGGGCTGCACACTTAGCTCTCCCGCTAAGCATCCTGTTTACACAGTGAATTGCTGCAGGAACGGTGCTCGGAAACGGTTCGTGGGTTGAGTGCAAAACCCTACCTCGAGCGGCTTCAAGAACTAAATATCTCCCTGGAGTATCACAGACAGAGAAGTGACCTGATATTGGCGTTCATGATTCTGAGGGCCCTTAACCATCCGTACCGATTCCTGCTCACTTCTACGGATGCTAGCTTACCCAGAGGGCATTCCTTGGAACTAAAGACTCAATATAGGAGGCTTGAGCCAAGGCACAGTTGCTTCTCGGTTCGGGTCAGCAAAGCCTGGAACTCTCTGCCGGAACATATCGTGAGTGCCACGACAGTGGCTAAGTTCAAAATTCGTCCGAATAATCAATTTAACACCTAGTCTGTGCCCCAGCATGCTCTCCTGCGCACAGCCACATGTGCTTGCTCGTCTGTCGAATAGCTCGCACCTAATTACGCATATCTACCCAGCTATAGACCTACGAGTATATTAGCAGTAAGTATACATTAATTTGCTTTTCATTTTAGCCCTCCGATACAATCAAGAAAGGTTGCGACTTCCCTCTAGCACAGAGATTCGTCGCTTGGAGAAACTTAGCCATCAAAATCTGTCGCGTCCTACTGTCCATCGCCCATTGAATCCATTGAACAAATAGTGGAAGAACTGTAACAACAAGATCATCTATTGGCTGCATGACTATCTTTCTTGAGACGATAGCTTCGTGGTGAAAAGATGGCAGTTGCATTCTCCAATGCTGACTATTTTTAATTTAAGCTTACTCCCATTACCGCTGTCCGCAAATGCAACTGGTCTTTGGTTCATTCTGGTCTGAAGGCGATTCCATAGCTAGCAATGTCTCCACTTCCGTGGAGCCTCAGCGACTCCTCAGGCTTCCCTTTCGACTGTATAATGATTACTTCCAGAATCCTGAAGGAAAAGGCATCCGGTCTACCATTTTGATTAAGCGTCACTGCGGCGATAATTTTGGACGCGCGCTGTCACCACAAAAGATAAGTGTAGTCAACAGTGATAACCACCGCTTCTCCCACTTCTTTCTTCAAGTTTACATGCGACTCCTCAACATCGCTGGGAACACGAAGTGTTTTCGTGTGTGTAATTATGTGGATCTTATCAGTAAAATGAAATCCACTCAGCATGGTGTCCAAAGTTCTCGCCATACACTGTCATGGCCTCGAATCGTGTGGAATAGCAACAATTTCAGTCCTTTAGAATTAAGTTAACTAGGTCTCTATTTGAGTTATAACTTGTTTCTGAACACGTTGATGCGGATGGACACGATCGATCTCGGAATGGCTGTTTGAACTTTCTGCAGCAACAAGGGCTCGAAATTTTGTTTATAATGAGTCCGTTTGAGGTTCTATATTCGTAAACTGTAAACGAGAGTCAGTTGTGCCTTTCTTTTTAATCCAGGAGTCGATTATCTTTTCGAAACTTTATTAGTGCCGAAGGGGATGTGACGAAACTGGTATACATTCCTGCACACTTTGAAAGCCGTGTGCATGCTTTCTTTATTCTGAATTGGGAATTATCACGAGACTGGCTCTTGGCTCGGTGTGACGGCTTGCTCATTTCACTGACCTGTTGGGCTAAACTGGACGATGTGGTGACCAAATCAACCGAGTTACTCATACCAGGCAGGTCAATAAGTAGAGGTCTGACAAACTAGTCTCTTAGTCCCGCAGTCTGTGGGGTTGGAAGAAGGTTGACATCTTTTCCTGAAAAACGTACCAGTCCTAGTTAACTGCCACCCACCCGCTGCCATGCTGTACAAGCTTTTGAGCCAAAGGCTTCGGTTGAGAACCCTGAGCGCTCTCCTGTCTAGGCCTGGGTCTCCTGGCAGTGTCTCAACCCACATGCAACCATGAATAATCACAACACCAGTAATTTCATACTGCATCGGCCATCTCGCAGTAGAAACCCGGTTGTCTTATCTGCTGCATACAGCAGGGTAGATAGGCGAAAACCTGCTACTGTTGAACCCGCCCTCATGGTCCTATCAAATTTAGGTCTCAGGACCCTCCCGATCCCCAATTCTGATCCTTACTCTACGGATCCCAAAACGAATATAGCCAATCATAGTAACACTGAGTCGGTAAGTTCCATCTCTTACCATTCTGTTTCAGGCCTCCCTTGTCCCATACTTAGACCTAGGAACCAAAATAATACGGCTGCATTCAACGTCCGCATGATAAAACAGATAGGTCAATAGGCCGCTCTCGCACGAACGGTTGGCTGGTTGCATGTCGATGTCTGCTGTATCTCGGAAACTAGAATGCAGGACGGTAGGCATCGTATGGAACTAGCGGCACCCGCATTGTCTATCCGATGCTGCGTATACACTTGGGTGATTCCCTGGCCGCCGTTACAGGTCGGGCTGGAGTAGGTATAGTCCTCAGCACGATGGCCGCAGCCGCATTAGTAGACTAGACTACTGTTAACAGTAGACTATGCCGTCCGATTGGCAGGTTCTGTTAAGACCAGTTCTAGACGCAAGGGTTTCGGAAATCTGTTCATTGTGTCGGCTTACGCTCCTACTGAATGTAGTGACGTCGGTGTGAAAGACGCTTTCAACTTGAATCGGTCCGCTGTCCGTCGATCGACACGTGGCTGTGATATCGTCGTTCTGGCCAGAGATATGAATGCCCAGGTCGGGCGACTTAGTGACAGGTTTTGGGATAGCGTAACATTGATCACTTAATGGCGGGCGATTGTTGCAGCTGTGGGCTGAGCACAACTATTATTAGCCAGCACTAGTTTCAGGCGTCTTGCACGTCATTGTTATATTGGACTGCTCTCTTCTCCGAATCAGGCCTAGTCTCAGGTATACCACATAGGCGTTAGTTATAGGTGGTGGGGTTCCATTTAGGACTGCCGTTCTTATTGGAGCACGTACTTGGATTCTCATCATGCGTTGGTACGTTGTCGTTTCGTCCTTTTCTTTTGCTTTGAAACGAGCCTACGGACAACAGAAATTATCTATTGAGAAACTGACTTTATCATCGGTAAAGCATAAGTACCGAACCAGCTTAGAAAACTGCCTTAGTAGTTCTCACTGTGGAGGTGCTAATAGCGGCTGGATTCAAACCTCACAGGCCATTCGGGAATCAGGTACTGTAGCTTGCGACACGGGGTACATGTGTTGAACAGACATCGGAGCTCGGAAAAATCCCTTGAGTTGTTAGAAGCCAGACGTAACATTCCTCATGGTAGTTCGCATATCAAGTCTAGAAGAGATATCCGTAGGAAACCGAAGCATAGTCTAAAGTCTGATCGTGAGGCTTGGCTAGTGAAAAAGTTGAGGCTACGGAACCCGCCATTGCTTCGGGGGATACTGGCAAACTCTTTAAGCTGATCCGTGTCACTGGTACCGGGCGATCGTTTGCCAGTGAAACTATCAGCGAGACAGACGGCACACTTATCTAATAATAAGTCCAGAAGGTTAGACTGGTGGGAAGAACATTTTGAGGGTCAATTTAGCTGGCCTCCTGCTCCTACTGTGTTGCCAACACAGACTTGTAATGTAGCACCCTGGTCGGTCGATTTGGAACCACCCACTGAGACTGAGGTCTCCAACTGCATCTCGGCTCTCAGACGCAATAGGGCTGCTGGTCCAGGTGATCTCGTGCCGATAATTTTCAAAGAACGTTGGGAGCTGTTACTAGAGGTCTTGACTCAGTTGTTTCAACTTGTGTGGACGACGGAGACCATCCCTTTATGCTGGGGTCACGCGATACTGGTCCCTATATTCAAGGAAGGTACCAGAGGTTCTTACGAAAACCATTTTCAGGGTTCTGGCATCCATTATACTTCGTCGACTCATTGCAGTTCGGGAGATAAACATCAGGGAAGAACAGGCAGGGTTTCGCGCTGAACGAGGATGTATAGATCACATTTTTATCCCTCGTCAGATTCCGGAGCAGCGTCATGCGTACCGCCGGCTAACAATTGTTGTAATTCTCGACTATTATGGTGCTTCCGATTCGGCGTATCGATCTGCACTCTTAGATTCGCCTGAAGGCAGGGGTGTACCAACCAAGTATGTGAACATACTGTCGATGCTTTATCCCCGTGAATCAGCTCGGGTTAAAGTTTGCAGTGAACTGTCCGACGGTTCCAGCACCATGAGCGGGGTATGTCAAGGCTGCCAACTTCCACCACTTCTATTCAACTTCGTCAAAGATGAGTTAATGGAGGATTGTCCGCGGCACTCACAAGGTGATGGCGTGGACCTCCTACCTGGTGAAAGTCTGATTGATCTTGATTATGCTGATGATAGGGTGTTTAACTGTTTGCTGTTGGATAACTTTCAAGCGACACAAACAACGCTAAATGCTATTTCGCATTCTGATAAGTGCTTCGGAATGCGCTTTGCAGCCTCAAAATGCAAAGGAAGCTGCATCAGCGGTGGCAGGAGAGGCGTAAGGAGTATGAAGTAGAAATACGAATCTCTACGGTTAAGGCGGTGTCGTCGATTTCAGACAATGATGAGAGCCGTATTACCTTACGGTAGCGAAACTTGACCGCCCAGGGTAGAGGACGTGAACTATCTTCAGGTGGTTGAACACCGATATCTGCGTTCACTTGCTTGTATCGGGTGACACCAGCGATGCGATTAGGCAGCGAGGAGGTTAGAGAGTGGGTGTTTGGTACTGATTGTCAAACGAGTTCCTCCGTCCATTCCTCACATTTTC
Source organism: Paragonimus westermani (assembly GCA_008508345.1). Classification (NCBI taxonomy): domain Eukaryota; kingdom Metazoa; phylum Platyhelminthes; class Trematoda; order Plagiorchiida; family Troglotrematidae; genus Paragonimus; species Paragonimus westermani. The sequence goes on along the minus strand of QNGE01003247.1, from coordinate 9,000 downwards.
ACCGACTTAGACGGTTAGGTCATGTATTAAGGATGCCAGTTAGTCGTCTGCTACATCATGCACTCTTTGCCGACGCTACGGCCGACTGGCGCAAGGTGTGAGGTTGACTGATAATGACCTGGCCTGGAGAAATGAATTCGTTCGCCAAGGGGTTGGCCACTGTAGGTCGGATGCCTTTCCCGGGCTGGGGCCCTCGCGACTCAGAGTCGGTGGCTGGAGGTGTTCGATAAGATGGCGGTTAACCGAGTTCAGTGGTGTAAATGTTATCGTTGTTTGGCCAGGCTGTCTGTGAAGTGAGTACACTTAATGACGCGGGGCAGTGAAAGTGGTAAGGAATCCTTTCACTTACAGCCCGGCTTTTTGTTCAATATGTGTGGACACCTTGATATATGTCTGAATATAGACGTACACATTTTTGGTAGTTAGGTCCCTTCCCATCCCCTTCTTTTCTCTTCTCTCTTGCTATACAGGGTTTGCTTTTTTCTTCGTGGTCGTGTTGCAGTTAAGCATCAGTGTGAACCACCCACGTATTGCTGTCTATGGTGATGATGATGATTTGTCGGTATGCATTCAGTAGACAGAGGGCTGTGTACACTTCATTCATGTTTTTTCTATCATTTCGTTAATTCTAAGCGGCGGAGTGGTACTGAGATATGAAGTCGACAGCTGCTCGTTTCTCGTGTCGTTCATTCGTCGTAACCGAGATCGTTCTCTTCCCTAAAAGATATTTCATTCTCATTTCAATGAAACTCTCGCTTGCGATTCAGTGGCATCTAAACGGTTAGACCCAGGAGTTTACCTAATTAGTCAAAGTTCCACAAAGGTAGGTGAACTAAATTGATTGTCGTTGAGGCCAATACGCTCTGAACGGTAACAGTGTAGGTACACTCATCTTCGCAAATCGTTATGAACAGCCGTACGGCAGTCAGATCGACCTCAAGCACGAGGTTTACAGTCCGCTGGCACTGTTGGATCTGTTGCCATCCTTTGTAGTAGGACTTGCGTACGTTGTGCTCACGTTAACAATAATCCTTACATCAGAAGAACGGTGTAGCGAACACGCTCGTTTTCGGTTATTCATCATCAGGCCAAATACATAACATTTATATGAAACAAAGTTGTCAGGGCAAAGCGAACAAAAACAAACAGCAAGTTCAAGTAAGTTCAGACACGTTATAGGCACACAGAGAGACAAAGTTTTGATACGATTATATCATAGTTGTGACGTTACTGGAACTATGACATTTTGGTCAGTCGTGGGTGGTCGGCTCTGGCAACTTCAACGCCTGAACAAGGCGCTTCTGTGCACACAAAGGTGGATTGTTCAACAGAATTTCGATCGTTTCAGCCGTGACCCAAATTCGGCATCTGACAGCTTTTAAGTGAATGCTCTTGACTGGGTAAATCGGACGAAAAGAGGTCAGGTTGTCAGTATGATCCGCACCAGCGAGGTGTGCAACAGTTGCGCTGGTAATCGTCTTGGTGACTCCGCTATTGATCCAGGCTGGATGATGGTCACAGATGCGTCCGGATAAGCGCCTTGTCGTGCGACCCACGTAGCTAGTTCCACAGGAACAAGTGAATGAGTATACATAAAAGGAAGCCACAGAAGCGGGCACATTATCCTTTAACTGTGTACACAGGGCGGGAGTAGAGTTGAAATAAACACGTAATTTGGCAGCATCGAATACTGTAACGAATATTGTACCCGTTGAATTTCTCTTCAGTTGTTTCACCGTTTTCAGCGACTGTGCTTCCCAATGGAGACTGTCTAGCTGTTCGATAATCGTGGCCTGTGTTTGCACGTGCCTTTAGATTCGTCTGAGGTTCTGTGCGACTATTAAGACTAAGTATACCTCAGTCATACTCTAGTTGTACTTCGCTTTTCTTGTTCTCATTTCTCATTGTTGCTATGCTTTCTCAGACCTTTGCATCTGCTGGTGATGTCCTTGGGGATCATTCCTTCGTACAGTGGCCTAGTTTTCGCTACTTTATTCCTCCCAGTAGGACATACTCTTCTAAAAAAAAAACCACCGAAAACGAGCTTGTTTGCTACGCATTTCTTCTCATGACTAAACCGGGCATCTGAAATCCTTGGTTTGTTGTTCCTAATGCTCGTTCATCACTCCTGTTGACAGTCCTCTACTCATTTCAGGTGTCCGAGAGGTTGGTTCATCTGTTTTCTGTCCGTGTTGTATCATTTATCGCTGAGTTTGGGATTTGGGAGAGCGCATTGTTACAGCCTTCGTTACGCTCAATACGTGGTGACTATTACCCACTGGTCGGAGTTGAGCTAATTTCTTAACGTTTTCCTCATGCTGACTAACCCTTAGAATCAATATTGATGAGTAATATCCTTCTCTAAACCGACTCGGCTCTCGTAAACGCAGATGTGCTGCCAAATTATGGAGTGTTCCAAGTAGTTCTTAATCGAAATTACGTGTTTTTAATTAAGTACGCAATACAGTTTATCTCATGTGCGTTCAAGTCTCATACAGTCATCTGCGGACTTGAAAATGATTTTCGCCAGTTTCGATAATACTTATATGCCTTTACTTTGCACTCTCCAAGTGTCTGAAAAATAGCTGCCTGTTCATGTAAACATAAAGATGTCACGTTTAAACTACATCGAGTTTGTGCGGGTGGACCCTACCCGGTTTCTCACTTGGTACCGCGAAATGTCGGATACTGCGGTTCAAAAGCTCGGAGAGATGATCGCGAGCCAAAATCACTGGCGGGATTATTTTATAGGTTTCTCATCATTGTGCTTTTTGTCCAACGCCTCTTCTGTTTTCTTCCGTTTTCCTTTTTATTAAGTGTTTATGGCCGTGAATTGACGCCACCTGTCATTTGTTCACAGCAATACTAATATTATGGTCTGCTTGCCCTTTGAGGATACACTTCCACGCTTGATGGCTTACGATAAGGCTGTTTTGTCTTTTGGGAGTAAGAATCGTACACTAAGAGCTTACCTACGTCGATTTTTCATTTTCATCTTTCAGAAAAGCTGACAACCTCGTGTGGTCAGAAGAAAAATCATACTGATTCAAAGGATTCGAGCTCTCAGCGTGCAGCAGTCGTTACACCACTTTTTCTTGAAATCGCAGTAAACGGAACGTATTCAGTTGCTCTTCCTATGCCTTTTATTTCCGTGGCACCGGATTGTGAAAGCTGAGCTCTCCAGTAGATGCTGATGTAACGAATATGTTGAAATCACTAAAGCCAACCATTTCATCACTCACCGTTATTTGTGTTTTGTACTGCCAAGTTTACACTGCAGATGTTACTTCCGGTGATCCACCTCTTATTCAGAAGAACATTGAGGTAATCCATTTTCTTTGCCAAATAGATTGCATACCTTTAGTTTCCAAACAATAGCTTCATGTTGGTCCATACCTTAAACGGTGATGTATATCTCGTTGAGCGTTATAGTGGATCTGTTCAATGGGTCAAAACACTGGGTAAGTCTCGCCATGAGGTTATGTCTGATACTCCTTTTCAGGCAAAGCACTGCAGGTATTTTACGATGAAGGGTAAGCTGGAAACATCGTTTATAACGTCCACTCAAGTCCTATTCTCATCGTTGACCCTTTGGAAGGTCGTTTGTATGAATACTCTAACGATGCTTCGAAGGATATGTTGACTCATTTGGATCATTCAGTCATGGGTTACGTACGTCGATCACCGGCATACTACAAAAACTACATTTCTTTTGGTAAGTTTGAGCAGCGTGTTTTTAGTCGGCTCAGTTATCTTCCATATTGTGCGGAACGTAAGTAATTCGCATCACTTACGTTCTTGTTTTTTAAACACAATCACAGCTGCATGAGCACGGTGGAAATTTGGGGAGTTGCGAAAAACCTGAAATGCCAGTGGATTGGAGCCAGCGATTGAAGCAGCATGTCCAGACTCGGTAAGGACTCTGCCACGTGACTTATGAATCCACGCAGGCAGGTCGGAAATCCCACGTGAACCAGTCCCTCACCTGACCCACTGTCTCATATAGAATCCACCAAACGACTGGGGCGACTGACTACCCAAACAGGATTTCTCAATTCGTTCACACTAGAATCAACCAACACCACTGACGAGCGTTAGGATTTTATTACCGATAAAAATGGTCACATTTGGTAATTTAGATGGAAACGAATTGCTAAGCCTCCGGAGCGCCTTCGTACCTCAGCTAGTGGAGCGCTTGTCGCGTCTGAGCATGCTGTTTCTGCCGCTGGTTCAGCTTTAACCGTGATCCATATTTTTCATAATGGGGTAACTTTCAGATTAGCAGGCATGCGCCCGTAAAGGAAACAAGATGTCAAACGTGAGGGAAACGTTGGCAATTATAATATTACATTCACTAGTTGACCTGCACCGTGGAATGTAGGGGTCCGTGTAATCGAAGAATGGCTGTGTCGTTGGAGCGGATAAACAAGTGGTGTCCGCATTTGTTAGACGCAGCCTGATCACTGGTCACGTTGTAGACCCAGCTTGTGCATTCAGAATCCTATTACTTCAGTCTAATCGAAGGTGGTTGCTGTTTGCTGGGGCGGTGGAAGTCGGCCAAACAAAGCCGGTTGTGTTCAGAAACAACTGTTTGTCAGCTTGACGCTTTACTGCAATTAATTCCCTTTCCCCACCCTCACTCCTTAGTAGTAGTAGTAGTAGTAGTAGTAGTAGTGCTGGTGGTGGTGGTAGTAGTAGTAGTAGTAGTAGTAGTAGAACTGACTCGTGTTATTATAAATTTGGTACTATAGGATTTTTTCAACCTTATTAAATAATACGCCGGCGGTCACAGTCAACTGTTGGGCGGCCGGAGTGTTCTTTGTTTGAGGGCACCTTTTATAACCCTCTTCTTCCCTAGTCAGAAGACAACAGTGCCGCAACCATAAAAATAGCTCTGCTGTATGCTCATGGGATTGTGCCTCACTATCTAAGCACTCCTGTGTAGTCAGTGATGCGAATTACGATCCTGTGAGTGTATCTGCTTCTCGTTTAACTGCTCCTCTAGTCTGTGTGAAATTGTTGCTCCTAGTAGGACCGAAGTCCTAGTCATCATGGTCCACCGGATCAATGCAATGCACAAGCGTGACCACCGCATGAAGGTAGCAGAATTGATCCGGATAACAGACTAGGTCTTTATATCAGTATCACAATGGGAGTGCGACAAGGTTGCTTAGCTTTCCCTCTCGCACTTTTCTGTCGGACGATATCCTGGAGATCGCCATGTTTGGTTGCTAATATTGAATGCTTCGTGAAAAGCTCAAGGCATCATCGATGGACTAGACGTTCTAGTCCGTCAGTTTGTTATGGTCCTTTTACCTACTAATTACAAGACGGTGTTATACTACTGACAAGGGACCATTTCTGTGCTTATTCATAACGGTGAATTTATGGAGAAAGTCGAGAGATGTGCCTCCCTTAGGAGTTATATCAGCTCTGACAGAATGCTTAACAAGATGATGAGTTTTGTTGCTAAGTTTTTAGTGGTGTTCATCACTTTACGCTACACGCAACGCTTGTTGATCCCAGTCATTCTTCGAAAGACCGAATTTACAGGACAACTGCACTATATGGACGCGAACGGTGACTGACTCATGAGATGGTGGACCCGAGCTCCGACCCTTATCCCGCCGAGGATATTCACTACTGGTGAGGTCTAGTTTGAGCGGAAATCGTATCTGGTGCCTCTTTTTTGAAAAATGTAACAGAAAGGTTTGCCTAGACACGAAGTTCAAAGTCAAATGTGTGTTGTATTCAACGTGTATTTTGTCGTTTTCACCTGTGTGCATCCTTCACCCCATCGTTTCTCCTCTATTTCGGCGGCAACTCTTCATTGCTTCTGAAACATTCCAAATTGATTAGCCTACTGAAAGATTGCGAGTTGAACGCTACTCGTCTTCTTCTGATCGTACGACTGTGTGTTACAGAAGTTTTGTCTGCGCATGTTCACGAGGCTCATCGACTGAATATGACGCCAACGCTATAGAGTTTATTAGCATGTCTTGAAGCATTTAAATATCTTCAACTCCAATCTTTTTGTTTGAATTTGCGCTAATTATCTTAATAGGAAGTTTTTCGAAGTTTGAACAGGTTTCACGACAAGCTGACAAATGCTCTTTTGCAGGTTCAAAAACAGATTCTTGGTTGTCACTCGATATGAACACTGGGAAAGTGTTGCAAGTATCAAATCACAATTCCGTCCAACAGTGTCCAAATCCCATTGAATCAGAGGGCGATTCGATCCCTACCCTTCAGCCCTTGGGAGACTTCATCGGACTCGGTCAAACGCAATACAATTTGCTCTTTCGTGATCCGGTAACCGGTCGACCCAAGTAAGCCAGTTCGTTTATTCTCCTCGATATGTGTCCTTTTGAGGCCTGCAGTTGGTCGCCTAACTTTTCTCAGTTTATAGTTATGATTTTCCTTAAGTGGATGTCCGAATCGTTTTTGATGTCCACTTTAACCGATTTGAAAATGTCTTAATTTGGATAGAATAGTCTGCTGATAAGTGGCTAACGCGGTCGCACTTACGAATTGCTTAAGGCTACTGTTTCTTTCTTATTTTCGGCTCTTTGATGGATCCTACGAGTTCAGCTCGCCCACTGTGTATGCCATCTTTTCGATTAACCTGATTTCCTTTTCATAGGGTTTGTCATTCGTTTAAGTACTTTTGTAGCGTAGAAACACACGTTTTTACCTTTTTCTCGTAAGCAGCTGATGTTTTTAAAAGGTCTTATGATATCAAAGATTAATTTAGTGTGGAACATACCATATGCTGTGCGAAAATTCGCTTCTATGGCAGATCGCCTCTATTTGCGTGCGCTGGTTGTTTTGATCATTACCCAGTTGAACAGGCTTCCATTGGTTTCTTGTTGTTGTTCCGGATATTCATCTGTAAACTTGTTGGCGTAATTGGAATCTCCCTTGAGAGCCGGTACCGCATTTAGACTTCATACCACTCACTGCTGTTGTGTGTATGCTTTTGCACTGGTAACTTCGGAGTGTGCTATTATTTTGCACGTGACTTGTGTACATATGGGCATGATAGGAAAGGTCGGATGATCGTGAGGGATGATGCGAGATCTACTGTAGTGAGCGTACGTTCGAACGAGACAAGAACGTATATTCCCATCAAAGTGGGAATTCATGAACAACCGCTCGTGATATTTCGTCATCGTCAGTGTGTTGTGCCAGGCCACCATACATATCTCCCAGCCGCTTCTCTTCGAGGGAAAGACGGCTAAGCTGGACATTCAAATCGCCCGCTAGTTTGATGATGTCCGAGTGTTCAGTTTACCTCAGAAGATCAACGAGGGTGTCATAGGACGCATCCTTGGTAGCATCTGAACAGATCTCCGTTGAGGTGCAGGCCGACATAATGAATTTACAACGGTCTTTTGATGTGCGTTAGCAGGTTCTGGCCAATGTATTGTGTGTGACAGCGCACATGCAACTGTTCACTGGGATCGCATCGAGCAAACGGTTTTCTGCGCTGGAACTCAGTGCGATTCTCATCCCAGCTTAACCACTAGATTCACTTTCGGCGTCACCGGACTGCAGGAGGGAGGATCGCTTGGATAGACAGTTATCTAGAGGTGAACGCAAGTGGAAGACGGTGCTGGAATTGTGGACTTGCGCTTCAGAAAAGCAGCATACATCAAACACTAGACGTGAAAGAGTACTTGCCACAGCAGCTTGCTGATGGACTTGTTGGAGAGTGAAGACATCGAAAGCGTCATTGTTTGCCAGTTGTCTTGACCTCAGAAAAGAAGGCACATGGAAGGCAGGGAACTTGTGGGGCAGAATAGGAGCAAGTCGTCATGGGCGAATGTCACTGCTGATAATTCCTGATCGTTTACACCACGGAAGGGGATTGATTCGAGAGACCCTATCCCGAGTCTCTGCTTCAGAGGTCTGAACTGCAAGGCAACAGGATATGGGGTTTTCTTGGGGGACCATACTCGGAGCCAGTGACTCAAAAGTCTGACTCACTTGGCAGTGAGGGGATTGTCTAACCCGAGGGTGCAGTGAACAAGACATTGATGTCCGATTCCGAACATTGCTGCGCGCATTAGATGTGCGTGAAGCTACATCGGGCTTTTAGATGATACCGGATACTTTTCAGCCGTATTGAGTAATACGCCGACGGTCACAGTCACCTGTTGGGCGGCCGGAGTGTTCTTTGTTTGAGGGCACCTTTTATAACCCTCTTCTTCCCTAGTCAGAAGACAACAGTGCCGCAACCATAAAAATAGCTCTGCTGTATGCTCATGGGATTGTGCCTCACTATCTAAGCACTCCTGTGTAGTCAGTGATGCGAATTACGATCCTGTGAGTGTATCTGCTTCTCGTTTAACTGCTCCTCTAGTCTGTGTGAAATTGTTGCTCCTAGTAGGACCGAAGTCCTAGTCATCATGGCCTACCGGATGGACGCAGTGTGCAAGCTCGACCACCACGTCAGGTTAACAGTGTAAGTCAGAAGTGGCAGCTGCATGCATCCCAGGGCCTTCATGTTTCGAGTACCACCTTTCAACACAGGAAGAGATGTTGTGTCACATGGGGTCCTCCATGTGCCTCTGAACCGTGGACGCAGTTCGACCATACAGCAGTCAGTTACAGGTGACACCAATCTGTTAAGGACTCGTGTATGTTGAAGCACCCACCTTGCTTCGGATCATGCTGGTGTCTGTGCCTTTTTGTATCGCCACTTGCCCAGAGGACATACGCTCGCAAGTGCAAGATACTTAACTGGTATTCGAGCGGGGATAGTGTGAAGAACCCTTACCAAGAAGCGTCGGTGAACAACTTACCACGTTCGCTTCATACAAGAGATCTTAACGAACACTGGGAACAAATCGCAGCAGCCATGAAAGCATGCTGTGAAGAGGCATTTCCCGAAGGAGCTGTTCAATTGCAACGGAACTGGATTTCTGTCGCGTCGACAAACCTCATACACGAGCATCGCTCGATTCCACCTGGTTCTGAGTATGATGACGACCGTCA